>PVKE010014617.1:0-34666 GCA_004027555.1 Craseonycteris thonglongyai | reverse complement strand
TGTGATGTGGAGTTGTACATCGGGAAACTATCTAATTGTTACCAACCAATGTCACCCCATTAAATTTAACAATAAAATATAATAATATTTAAAAAATCCACAAAAAACTGAAAGCAAGATAAAGCAAATACGCCACTGTATCAAACCAATAGCACACAGAGAGGTATCCCACTTGACTTTAAAACATAATCATCTGATCAGATATCTTCCCCCCAGAAAATACTTACAGGACAGAAAGGCAAAATACCATATTTTCCGGCGTATAAGACGACCGGGCGTATAAGACGACCCCCTAATTTTACAGTTAAAACATAGGTTTAGGCCTATATTCACTGTATAAGACTACAGCCTCGGAAGTGGGGGGTAGTCTTATACAGCGAATATAGGCCTAAACCTATGTTTTAACTGTAAAATTAGGGGGTCGTCTTATACGCCCGGTCCTCTTATACGCCGGAAAATACGGTAGTTTTGTCTGTTCATAGTAATCACAGTTAATATTAGTATATGTATTTTTATGCTGAAAATAAAGAGACTGTGTATGCATTATGGGAAAGCAAGTAAGTAATTATACTGGTCTCATTAAGAACTAGGGTACATGAATGAGAGAGAGAGGCTATAGAGATATAGGATTGATGAGTTAAGTAAAATCTCTGTCACCTTTAATTTGTACAGCATGTGGAATTATAAACTTCTAATTTACTTTCTCTTTAATAGAAAGAAAAACGAATAGTTTCAGGTCTGGCTTAAAAAAAAAAATATGTCAACAAATGACCAACCTAGCAGCAATGAGCAGTGATTGGACAGTAAATACAAAGTTATGCTTAAAATAAAAAGCAAGCAATGTAGAAAGCTCCTTAGGAGAATTAAATACAACAGTTAATCTATAGCCAACTTAAATGATTTCCCTTCGTAAGCCAAAGATGGAACAATTTGAACATCAATATAAATTATAACTGCAACAGATTAAAATATATCAAAAATGTTTAAATCCGTAAGTTTATAATGATACATATTTTTAGTTACTTTTAAATGTAACCTCAACACAATCTCTCATCCCACATGATTTGCTTATAATTTAACTTTGTTTTAGGAAGTGGAGTTTACATTTCCTCCTGCTGACAGTAGGTGAGTCTTTGTGACCATTTCTACCAATTTAGTAGGACCAAGTTGATGCCATGTTACTTCCAAGGCTGTACTCAAAATGCCACACACTCCACTATTTTGCTTGTAGAACACTTGCTCTGAAAGTAATCATCACCATGTAAGAATTTTGACTTTTAACATAGACTGGGTGGCTTATAAACTCAGAAATTTACTTCTCACAATTCTGGACTTTGAGAAGTCAAAAATCAAGGTATCAGCAGATTTGCTGTCTAATAAACACTTGCTTCCTGGTTCATAGCTGTATTTCTGCTATATCTTCACTTGGTGAATTAGATGAGTGAAATCTCTGAGATCTCTTTTATAAGGACACTGATCCTGTTCATAAGGTCTCTGCTCTTATCACCTAATCGCTTTCAAAAGCCCCGAATTTAAATATCATCACATCGGGGATAAGGCTCCAACAGGTGTTTGGGGGAATACGGATACTCAGTATATAGCAGCTACCCTCAGGCTGACTTATTCTTTAAAAAAATCACACTATTCCTCATGGAAAGACCACATGGAGAGGTCCAGATCTTCATGCACAGAGGAAGGTGCTGACTGACACCTAACTACTTAGGCTCCTGCGATTCCAATTTCAGCCATTACCTGACCACAACTACAATAGTGAACCCAGCACCAGAACTGCCCAGCTGAGCCCTTCCCTATTTTATGACACACAGAAATGTGACAAGGAAACAAATGACTGCCACTGTTTTAAGCCATCAAAATTTAGATACCCGGAGCAGTCACATTAGAAAGATACTAGGAAACCCAACACACACAACAAAATAAAACAGCTAAATAAAGGGAAAGAATAAACCATACATCCTGCCTTTTCTATACAAACTGTATACTTCAGTGTAACCAAATAATGATGAAAATTTTATTATAGAAAAATCTTTTGCTAATTGAAGAATAAATGATTGAATTTTGTAAAGTTATTTTCAAATCCCTAATGTATTGATGTGTCTAGGCAATGAATATCAATTTCTGTTAACCAGGAAACCAGATATTATGTACCTCCTGATGAAAGGAACTATGATATTCTTATTAAAAATAAATAACAAATTTAAACTTAGATCTGATAAATCATTTAGATATGACTGCAATTACAGGAATTATAGTAGATATAGAATTATGCTAAATTACACCACAAGGTTGTTATAAGTACATTGACTTTGTGGGAAACTACAGGACAATCAACTGTATTTTTTACTAAGTAACAAGCAAGAAACAGATGGCAAAGTACAGATAGATAAAAAGACATGTTATAGCCATATTAACCAGCTTGATTTATGTGGGCCTTATTTGGATGTCTGATTCCAACAGTAAGACAAAACTAAAAAGTTGTAAGTTAATTATGTAAATTTGCACCTTGAATATGATAACATTTTAATATTGTAATCCCTATGTGGTATGTTGATATTATTTTTTATTTTAAATAGATTTTTTTATGTTTTACTGATATATGCTGAAATATTTATGGGTTGAATAATATTTTATCTGGAATTTACTCCAAAATGCATTGAAGGAGTTGTAGGAGACAGTATTAATAAAATTATACATAAGTTGATAATTGTTAAAGCTAAGTGACAGTACCTAAGAATGATATACTGGTCTTTCCACTTTTGTATATATTTAAACTTTTTCATAATAAAAAAAAATAATAAGGAACCTCTGAAATGCATATTATCTTCACAGAAAACTTTCAAGATTACAAAAGCTACATATGCACTTATTGTTGTAAAGATTTGTTGAAACTATAAAAGAAATGTGATCTTACTTGGTTCTATTTCTCTTATTTATTAGAGTTAGAAATTAAATTAAATAAACAAGAAACTTTATGTACAAAATTATAGCCATTGATTTAGTACTAACTGGAAGGGGAGGTTCATCTGTTCCTGGAAGGTAATTTTTACAGTAAGTGTCTCCTGTATTTTCCTCATCGAGGATTCGATGTTTATAGGAAATCAATATCTTACACTCAGAATATAAACTCCTTTTCAAGAAAAAAATAATTTCATATATATATATATATATATATATATATATATATATATATATGCATTCTATAAAAAGTCTGTATACATGTGTACATATAAAACTCTTTGGATGTAAATGTACTTTAAAGAAACAAATTTTGTAACCCAGCACTATATTTTATATGTAACATTTGTTTTTATATTCTTTCAGTTTCATCTACATATGTATTTTTTATTAATTGTTCAACAAGGTTATTTTGATCCAAGTAGACAGTTGGCATATAAGAGCAGTCACTTTCACTGCACGAAGGGTTTAGTTTGTTGTTGCAACTTAAATATAATCATCTGTCAACTACTGTATATCTCCTGTTTGTGACAAAAATCAGACTTATGAAACATGATAGTTACAGTACTTTCTTCATTGATAAAGGTTATATTGCTTTATACACACACACACACACACAAACACATATATATATATATTCATCTTTATCATATATTATCTATAAGCATGTAATTGTTGGATATGGAAAGGTATACCCAAACATTAGTATAAATGGGAGAAGAAGAAATCTTTCTCTACTGGCTATTTCATGTGGATTCTGCCAGTGAGTGATGAACCTGTTTGTTAAGCCTATGGCTTTTGTTATTGTAGCACCTTCACAATGTTTAGATCAAGTCTTGCATCTCCGCCCTGGGAATAAGGCATCTCTAAAGACTGAGACCCTCAAGAGAAAGCTTTGGAAATTGGATGTTCTTCCTCTGGTATTTACCAGCACAACTCTACAGGCAGAAAGATATTATGCACTTGCTAAACAGAGGTCATACAGAGGTGAATAAAGTTCACTCAAAGGCAAATAGAGTGAACATCTTCTGGAACGTGTTTTAATTAATGGATCTTCAGGGAAGGTTATATTGTGCCCAAACAAATTACCTACAAACTAGTGGTCTTCCTTTGAAATACTGAGCACTTGTATTTATACACATTCAAAATAATCTGGGATAAATGAAGTGTTCTTAAACATAAATTTAAATTTTTTCATTAAAATATTCAGTTGGCACATGCATCAGACCTAAGAGAGAATTTTAGCTTCCTTATGGTAGAAATTATAGATGAGAGATCATCTCCCAGGAGCACATTTCTAAACACACCTTTCTTCCTTAACACAAGTGTTGTTCTTTAACAAGTGAATTAAATAAAGTTGAACACCATGGTACAGCTATTGTATTCCCTTATTATGTGTGAAAAAGCAAGTAACTTGGTAAATGTATATTTATATCTCAATTATAATGAGATAAGAAATAAGTTAAACTTACAGTGTTCTTAAAAATAATCATTATTTAAAAACTCTTAGAAACAGTAAGATAGTACCAAATGATAAATTTGACTTAATACAATTTCTGGCATAATAATTTTACAAGAAACTATTACAACTCTGCATAGCTTTAAAAAATATTTTTATATCTCAAATAGGTTAATAAGATTTGACCACATCACAAGTACATGTAGAATATTAGTGATTATTCTACTTGATATATAATTACCAACAGCATATCAACAATCACACATTTCCTGGGGCTGCCAGGACGGCTCAGTGGGTAGAGCACTCGATTTGCAGTCAGGGGTCTGAGGATCAAATCCTGGACTTGGCCCATGAGGACCCATAAGCTGAACTGGGGAGTGCCCCCAGTTCAGTTCTTGTTGGGGCCGATATGGGAGGCCCACACCCTGGCTCCTGTCCTGCACTGCCCTGAGCCCACCTGTAGAGTGAAACCGTATCAAAAACTAATAATGTACAACTATGGAGACTGCTCTGGGCCCTCTCCCTTCTCTCCATCTCTGTCTGTCTCTGTCTCTCTCTCTGTCAAAAACATATATCACACACTTCTTACCTTAGGATATTGATTATCTATGAAAAATCAAACGGTGTTCATCCTAATATGAATGCATTGACATGAAATTTTTTTTCTACACAATCATTTGATCCATCCATATCTAGTTTAATGTCCATAGGAATTGGAAAGGCTGCATCTTCTTCAATCTCTTCTTGGTAATTATTGAAAGAGTGATGGAGGGAGTTTCAGAAGTCTGAAATATCCTTGGCTTCCAGCTTCAGTTTTGGTCACTAAAGACACACCGCTGTGCTCTAATTCAAGGGACTTGTTAATGGCTTTTGAGAGGAAAAATATTTCACAGAACAAGAAAATCTAGGTGTAGAGTAAATGTTTGTGTATGGCAAAGAGAATCAGAGGTCTCTATGATGCCATATGCATCCATTTTTAGTTCTTACAAGGCTTAACTCTTCACATCTATTTTTAAAATCAACAATTGCTTTATTTTATTTATTTTAATTATTTATTTATTTTATCAGTTACAGTTGACATTCAGTATTATTTTATATTAGTTTCAGGTGTATAGTATAGTGGTTACACAGTTATGTAATTTATATAGGAATCTCTCTGATTAGTCTAGTACCCAAATGGCACTATGTATGCATTGTTGTTGCAACATTATTGACTATGTTGTTTATGCTGTACTTTGCATCCCACTGACTATTTTGTAACTAGCTTTGCATCTAGCTTTGATCAAATAACAACAGAAACATGAACCTATGAATATGATCATTTATACAGCTAGACTGTTTGAGCATTTTAATTTCTAGCTTTTTACCCATTTCTGCAAAATAAATAGAAAGTGAGTAAGCAAGTATGGCAAGATAAATTCAAACACTGTGCTCCTTCCCAGAGAAGATATTTGTAAACAAAATTGATGTCTATAGAGAAATATCAAATCCTCATGTGCTTAAAAGTTCAAGCACTTCAGAGACACTTTATAAGGGATTTTCAATAAAAAGAAATTGCTAAAGCAAATATATTCTCAATAGATAAAACTTACAATTCTCTAAAAAATCCCTAGCCTTTCTGTGGAAGCTGGAATATGCAAACATTTATTTTCATCAACACATCTTATTCGGTGAGTCCCTAATATATACAAGGGCTGTTCAGAAAGTATCCAGCCATATAATATAGAAAATAGAGGCATTTATGGCTGGATTTTTTCTGGACAGCCCTCATACAACCATTATGAATACTAGAATGTTGTTTTCAAGGCATATGAATATTTGTACCTTTTATCTTTTATATGTAAATTTGTTTCTGTATTTGAGATATTATTTTATGAAACAGGGATAACAGTATTTCTATTAGTCCATATTATTAACTAGGAGTCTATTGTTGAGATACATACTTATAGTTGCCAGGATTTAACCAAATAATTTATGAGCAACATAAAAATATACTTCTATATATTTTATATATGTATGACATATAAATATTAATTTTGTATCTATATATCATATATAAAATCTATTATATATTATAATATTTATATGTGTGTGCATCTGCTATGAAGACTATAACTTCTAAAACTAATTAGAATTTATCAATTCAGCCAGTGAGACTAAAGTTAAAGTGTCTAACATTCCCAGGAAACATGTAATTTTCCTGTTTGGTTATTTGAACTTTTGTATTGACAATTTAAAAATTATTTTATTGTTTGAGAGAAGGTAGAGAGAGAGAAGAGAGAGAGAAGTGGGGAGGGCCCAGAGCAGTTTCCACAGTTGCATATCCACTAATTATGACATGGTTTCACTCTACACAGGTGGATGGGGACCTTGTGGTCAGAACTGCACTGGTTGCCTCCCTCAAGGGAGGTGAGCACTTTCACCATGGTGCCATCCCATTGGTTACCAACTGCACCTCAGTTCAGCATATAGGTTTGCACAGGCTGGAGCTGGGATTAGATCCCTGGATCTCACAGTTGAAAGGTAAGAACTCAATCTGCTGAGTTATCGCAGCATCCATGACGTGTTTATTCGTTTTTAACTGACCTTTATCAAATTCTTATGGATTAATTATGTTTTTAGTTTTAAAACATCTTTAGGTAGTAAATGGAAAATAATTTTGAGTTTTCTTTTATTCTATGATTTTATTCACTAGCATCCTGGCTGCCACGTGATAATTTTACAATTACTAGAAATAAAACTATTGAGTTTACAGGGCTTCTATTATCCCTGTTTTGGGGATGTCATCTGTTTTTTAATTACTAAGCAACCTTTTGGGTTTTTTTATATTCATAACTTTATACTTATTAAATTTTACATGAGAAAATGTTTGTGTATGATAAATTATATTAATAGTTTTACATATAATATAAAACATTAATGATAATTTTAATCTATTTTTAAAATTTAAATTTACTTCAGAATAAATAAGTGATTATTTTGCTAAGAAACTGAAAGCTAATTACTATGTAAAATTGAATTATGTTCCATAACAAATTCATGTTATCGTTAGGCACTAAAAAATTTCCTCAAGCTCGTAAAAAGGGATTAAATATATTACAAGATGATTTAAAAAATAATCAGGCTTTAAAAATGAGGCAGCACAACAGCATGATGTGTTATAAAATAAGATGTTAATTATGTAATAGCATATTAATTATACACACATTTCTCTGTTGCCTCTACATTGGCTGAGGGATTTTACAAGAGTCTTTGTTTATTTTTTCTGATATGCTATACTTGTGTCTTCAAGATGAATTAAAATATCATGTAAATAATAATTGTATGCACACTAAAAACCTTGAACTCTCTGACTTTGAACACTTTCTGTGAGCCTTTGAACTACTTAACTTGCTAGAACTCAATACTTTAAACAGTAACATTGAAAAACATCTACATCACAAGATTGTTGACAATTAAGTGATATCAAACATATAAGAGGCTTAGTATAGTATACGTCAATATACAAGGGCTGGCTGGAAAGGATCCAGGCATGTCACTGTTCTTGTTCTATTGACAATGGCTAGATTTTTTCCAAACAACCTTTGTATGTTAATTATGATAATATAATCATAACACTATTGTATTTATGATAAATTATTATATACCATTATTTAGACCTCATATTTTTAAAAGCCAGTTTGTTCTCCTAGTATTAAATAGTACTCATAGATGCTCATATTCTAAAAATATTCCAAAAGACAATATCAAAATTTTCAAACATAATTAGAATGCCACAGCATTCATATATTGTGAAACCAGTCACAGGTACAGAGGTGGTGGAGCCTCAAATCAACTACACTGACATTGCTTTCTGCCACTGATATGCTTGCTGCCCATGCCTAGCACTTTCAAAGATTAATTAAATGTAGGTATTATGATACTTACGTTGCTGTTTATAGTTTATTCTCTACCCTCTCATGAGGGTTCAGCTTTTCACTGAATTCCTGCAAAAAAATAACAATTACATTTTTAGGAGCAATTTAAAATGATAAGAATAGTTGAGCCTTATATCTGTTATACATGATGAAATAGATGAGTTGTTCTTTAAGGGTAAATAATTTTTCCTGGTTTTCCATTGGAATTGGAATTTCTATTGGTATTGGAATTAGACAATTGACATTTTGAACCTTATTCCAAAACTTTGAAATTATAACTTGTATGAAAACAAACACAATAATTAATTTATTAAAAGCAGTGATGAACAAGACTTAAATTTTAGAAAGAAATGATGTAGCTTTCGTCCCTCTAATGACATACTGCATATGCCATTAGACATAACACATTCCTCCAACTCCAACTGTGCCATCCCTGCTTTTCTTTTACTTTCTCCAGATTAAAAAAAAAAAAAATCAAACAACAAAGCAAATAAAACAAGACAATGAAGCTTAATTGCATCTTAAACAGAGCATTCAGTTATTCAAAACTTAATTATTTGATTTATCAACTAAAACATATTAGATTTTTGAAATGAGAAGTCAGAAGACCAATAGTAGCACTTTAAAAGGGAGGCATATGTTATACTGAAGTTAGAAGTCCTAGATTTATCTTGAAAGAAAATACCATAGAAATAAGGCACTAAGTAGGTACCAGACTTAAAAGGCTTATTTTTTCAGGGTAACTACTTCCTTGAGCATTGCTGATTACAAATTTTTTAAAGGTAAAGCACACTCTCATAGTACCATATAGTAACCTCTGTTTTTAAAGATTTTTATACATTGAAAATTACATTAAAAGGGACTTAAACCATGCCAGAATGAGGAGCTCTGTGAATTTTCTCTCCAGCAAAACTGGAGACAATTATTTAAAAACAATCATTTAGTTTTTTAGGAAATGTCTAAAGGACATACAGATAATACAGAAACATTTATTCAAAAAACTCTAAAATACCATAAGAACAATGAGAATCTGTGGTATTTGGATTGAGATTTGTCCCCTCACTTGCTCTTCCATACTCAAGGTAGAATCCCACTCTAGGTGACTGTAACCAAGAATACTGAGCTACCTCTTCCTCAAGCTCCCAGTTAGAAGTATCATCCCAGGAGGAACAGGACATGAATGTTGTTATTCTGAAATCAGCTACATGTTACTGAGGTTAAGTTACGAGTGAGTATGTTGGAGAGGTGGGGGCACCCTTCTTTTTTGGTATATATATATATATATATATATATATATATATATATATATATATATACACACACACACATACAAATACATACACATACAATCCATAGATATATACATATATTTATACATTATCAAGCATAATTTCTGCAAACATTTCTTCTTTAAAAAATATCCAGCACCAATATTATTGCATATTTGTTATAAAAATAGTTAGGGAAAGAAAGTTACATGTTCAGATATCCAACACAGTATTACTGACTTAGATTCTAGTTCTATCATGTCATTTACCATTTGTTGACTTCTGCACATCATTTACCACAAGACTCACTTTCCTATCTAAAAAATTAATACAAATATTTATCTTCATTATTTAATTTTTATATAATATTTTAGTGCTGAATAAGACAATGTATATTTAAGGCTTCACCTCGAGCCATTTCACATAATAAACTACTCATGTTATCCTTTCAATATCAGGGATGTTAGAGCCATCATTATGCATAGATCTGACTGGGTAAATAGGAATGGAGAGGAGGGACGTTCCTGTGTTAGATGATCTCTTCCTTTCTAGTGTAAAGATAAAATGACTATTTTGTTTTATTTTATTCTGTACTGACCATTCATGAAATATTATAATGCAATTAATTACGAATTGTAACTGAAGCAATTTGGGGGTTTGGAAATTAATTTTTGGCAAAATTAGAATAAATGACTTGGTTTAATTTCACATTTTACTATTAATCGGTTGCTACTATGAGTGTCATAGTGATTAGTCATTAAATTTAGCTTTTCTTTCTTTTTAAGATTTTTTATTGTTTGTTTGTTTTTGACAGAGACAGAAAGAGAGACAAAGAGAAGGGGGAGGGTCCAGAGCAGTCTCCATAGTTGCACATCATTGGTTTTTAATATAGTTTCACTCCACAGGTGGGTGCGGGGCTGCTCAGGGCAGGAACTGGGCCAGGGGCTTCTGCACAGGCCCTGGCAAAAACTTAACTGGGGGCACACCACAGTTCAGTTCAGCATATGGGTCTACATGGGCCAGCGCCAGGATTTGATCCTTGAACCCTGGGGTTTCAAGACGAGCATTGAACCTGCTGAGTCACCCTGGTATCCCCAAAATGTTAATTTTCTATTACAGTCTTATCCTAAAGTAAAACATTTTTTAAATACTAGATTTTGTCTCTGTTACAATAAAAATAATTCCTTAACCTTTTAAGATATTCTATATTGATAGTCAAGTGATTTTTTTTTTTCATTCTGGAAAATAAATGTATATGTATTTGCTGTTGATTTCCTTGATGGTATGTATTTTATAAAACCTCAATAATCTATAGGCATTGATATTATCAGTCTGAATTAAAAGGATAAAACACCAATTATTTATAAGCCATTTGGACCTGCTGTGATGAAGAGAAATGGGTCTGGAGACCTTAAAGGTGATTATATTTTCCTGGTTAACTATCTTACTGACCTTGTAACTTTCTCTTAATTGGTTTAATAAGTTTTATTTCTTATTAGCTCACAAAATGGTGAGCTTTGTTCTAATTCAGGTTAAAAAATGACAAATTGTGAATTTGTAGAGTTTACATTTTAGCACCCAATCAAGTATATTCTATATAGTTCACTTTTATTTGGATAGCACTGTATTGATGTATCTTAGTTTCATGCATCTAAAAGGGTTTCAACACAGTAGGAGGGCAATTGTGTTTTATTATATCCTTCTTGACTTTTTGTCTTAGTTGCCTCTCCTCCTCTCAATACATATTAGTTGATGGCAATTCCACTGTTAAAGACCTCTCAAATAGCAACATTATTTATCCTGTAATATTAATGGGACACATCAGAACTATGACACATAACTTAGATTTTTTGTTTCAGCAATTTTCTATTCTATTTATTTTAACTGGCACCCCTAGAGTTACAGTGCTTTATTGACTTAGTTTAAATCTGCTACTGTTACTTATGGGTTAAGCAGGTAGGCTGATTGCATTAACGAAAATTGATAAGTAGGCAGGCTATCCTTTCTAATTTATTTCCATGGCAACTGACAAGCAACAGCACCTTATTTCTCAGGAGCAGAATACTAATAATCAAATGTGTCTTACCCAGATGAATATATAACACAGTTTACTAATATAAATGTCTTGACATTGTATATGTTACTAAAGACAAATACACATTAATAGTGCATCTGAGTTACATGATGGATGTGCTCGGGAGAATGAAAAAATGAGAAAGTTCCTCAGAAACATCAAAATTATTCATTAAAGTAATGTATTTTAAATAGTGCATACAGTGAACAATTTAATTCTCTGACACTTGTATTGTTTATTTCAGGAGGTGCTTATATTACAGAAAAATGTAGTAATACATATTTATTTTGACATCTCAGAAAATAATGGGTCCTGCACAAGAGTTCAATTAAGCAATAATCCCTGGGGAAAATGGTCGTTACTAGCAGTTAATGATTGGTTTGTTAGTTAATGGCCCAAGGCAAAGCTGAGGGTGGTTAAGATTCTAACAAACGAGTTGTGAATTGTAGCAATAGCTTGTGAATTGTAGTAGTGAGAGATTTTAAGGGATTTTTTTCCCCTGGTTATAAACCACCTTTAATGGTTAGTGATAGAAATAACGTGCTTTTTAAGACTGATTATAACATAGGACAGTCTCTGAAATAACTGATATTTCTAGTAAATTGACAATTGGTTTTATTGTGATACTTCCTAATACTACTCATTTGCAGCTAAGATTTTATTGCTTTAGAATATAGACATCAATATTATATACATATGAATATATTATTCATTTGTCAAAATTCCAAGCTATACATAATATTCTCCTTTCATGGTTTTATTGGTTTAAAATATTGTGTGAATTCCTATTAGTCACAGTTGTATATTTTCTTTAGGTGTCTTGACAGGCATGTTTTGATCTCTGATATTAGTTTAACTTTATCTTGAAATGAGGTCACCCACAGAGTTTTTATTTAAAAGGCTTTAAGATGATAGAATGGGCTCTTAAATCCCTACACCCCCACAGCTCCCACAGGAGGAAACACCATTGACTCCCCTATGTTTTCATGTGTTCATGAGTAATTTAATAGCATAAATGTGCTATATTCATAATTTCTTTACCTAGCATCAGTGATATCTTATCACTTCTATTTTTTACTCCATAGAAAAGTAGACTTCATTAGTCTGGGTACTTGCCTCACAAAACTACTTATAATGAAACTATAATAACTTTGGGCATAACTGATGAAGGAAGGCTTCATCAGTTCTTAGAAATAACATTTTATACTCAGCTTCAATTAAGTCTGGCCTGCGTAACTTGCCAGCCACAACTGGCCAACTGGTGAATGGATGGAAGATATATGAAACTGATAATGTGGCTCTTGAGAGAGATTTTTGAAAAAAAGAAAGAACGAAAATTGATTTCTTTTAAAAAGAATTTTTTGATTAATTGAATTAATGTTTTGTAGACATCAATTTGGAATTGATTTCACTTAGGTCATATGAAAGAGGGATGAGTTTAATTCTATATACATGCAGCATGCACATAATACAAAATTAAATAATTAAACTATTTGATTAAAATTTTCCTATAAATCCATGGTATCTTATTAAAGTTTTCTACCACTTACATATGAAAGAATTTCTTCTGATCTAAAATAAAACAATAATACTTCTTTCTTTATCACCCCCCATCCTTTCTCTCCCTCCCTCCACCTTCCCTCCCTCACCCAACACTTAACACTTGATGACAGAGATATTAACTTCACATATGAATAAAATGAGAATTGCACAGGTTAAATGGCCTATGCTATGTCCCACTGGTATAATTAGCAGAATTGAGATTCATACAGTCTGGATGTTGTGAATTCAGATCATATGTTTGTTTGTAGTACATAAAACATCAGAGGAAAAAATTAAATAGCAAACATGATCCTAAACAATAAAAAAAAAAATCATCTTATAAAATTATTGCAATACTTTGAAGGTTATGTTTTAAGATTCAGAACAAGTAATTATATTACCAAAGAATACTCACCCTTCTAAAACATCATTATTAAAGCTTTTTCTCCTGAGAATAATTTTATTTTATGAGTATTCTAAACACAGCAAGAATCTCTACATGATCCACAATGCATTTCAACTTCAGTATCAAACAGAGAGCAATTAAGATCCAATAAATTTGGCTCTTAGGCCAGAGTGGGCTCCAGAGGGTCATCTGATTTATACATAATGCTGACAACCTGTTCACATACATCCCATTCACATACATATATACATACAGAGCTGAAGTTTTGGGTACCTAGGGTTCATCAATTTATGTTATATATTTCAATTTTATTCCTATTTACTAAAACAAACTGTTATTCATTGGCATTTTTATTACTTAGTAATACATATTTGTGGTCAGAAGAATCAAAATAGTTGATGTTAGACAAAGAATTGATGATACGTAAATAATGACTATTAGCCCAATAAAGACGTCCTGTCAGCAGAATATCTTCTTTGTTTCTAAACTTAATTGAGAATGCAACACAGTGTGTACATTATGTTTCTCCAATTAATTCAAATCATTCCTAATTGGGATCTCTTAAATAACTCCCTCTGGGTCTAGAGAGGAAATTTAATCAAACATTAAATCAGGAAGCCATCTCTATCTTTAAATACACTGTTATTCATAATCAAATATGCTGATGTTGACATTAATAAAGATTAAGGAAATTTTTCTTGCACTTTATAAGTAAATGGGTACTGGTTAGTTAAACATATGTTTAACTGATAGTGGTAAAAACAAATGAAATATTAAATACATATTCATTTCTGTGGGTAACTGGAACTACTTGAAGTACTAAAGATAAAGAATCAATTATTGAAACACAAACGTAGAAACTACAGAGGCTAATGTAACTATGAGTTAGACTGAAACCCATTAGTAAGAATGATGGTGTATAGTGTTAAGGAGGAGACAATATTAGTTGCAAAATATATAATAAGAATGGAGTTTTAATGCTGAAATGGTAAATGTAATCAAATGAAGAGAAAGAGCCATGCCATTTCATGGGCAACCACAGTGACAAGAAAATACATAAAAAAAAG
The DNA here is from genome assembly GCA_004027555.1 of Craseonycteris thonglongyai. Classification (NCBI taxonomy): domain Eukaryota; kingdom Metazoa; phylum Chordata; class Mammalia; order Chiroptera; family Craseonycteridae; genus Craseonycteris; species Craseonycteris thonglongyai. The sequence continues at coordinate 19,960 of PVKE010014617.1, read as the reverse complement.
AAGTTGGAAAGTATTTTTGATATATTGTTCAGAGCACACATGGAAAACTAAATTGCCTTCTGGGTACTATATTTTCAGAAGGTATCGAGGAAAAGAAAGGCTTTAGGACTGATGTGATTAGAGGGGGTAACACACCCATAATTGCTTAGTGTAAAATATAAAATTAAGATAGAGTCACTTTCCGAATGTTTTAAAATCTAGGACTTGAAATAAAAATTAAATGCACATTTTTCTTCCTGACTGACGGCTCCCCACACTGCCTTGGGTACTGAGAGCTTGTCCTGCTGGAAGAGAGGTTTTGAAAAGTCAGGAGCCAAGTTGGAGAAGTGTAACCAGAGATAATACAGAATAGCCATCATACCGGCCTAGCTATGACGTCTAGGGAGGGTGGCAACCTGAGGCAGAGTAGATAACACTTCAACCAAATATATTAATGAACACAGCCAAAGCACTCCGACTTCTGTCAGTTAAATTTTGGTTGTTGGTAGTCAACTTCACCTCTCAGGGCTTAACTTCAGTATGAAATGGTTTTATTTATGCCATGCCACATTTGTTTGAGTTGGCTTAATGGGTATCAATTGAGATAGTGGTTGAAAAACTGAAGCTCTACAGACTATATATATATGTGACACTGCATTCCATGGGGGCAAATATTTGGTTAATATGTAACCTTCAGTTACTTTTACATCAGATTGTGTGCATGCTGAATATGTTGGTCTCATCACCGAATGTGCATACCACACCATTTGATAGAATTGTTACCATACAGATATGACAGATGTTACTAACCTATAGAGCATAGATAATAGTGAAATGTAATAAAGTTATTAAGATAGAATGAGTTTTGGTAGCTTTTCATACCACATCATATCTTACATTAGCTTTACTATTTATACAACTGTCACTCTCAGAGAATTTACTGTTTCTTTGGAGTATTTCATGTAGAAATCTGCGCAGATGAATACAACATTTTAATTACCTAACCAAGTCTGTCATAACTGTCCCTTCAAGTCTGAGAAAGATTCCCTCCACCAAGGTTTTATTTTGTTTTGGTTTTTAAAGCAAGTTTCTTTAGGTAGGTATTAGCTTCCTTTTTGAAACTTGCCAAAGAATATTTTCCTGAGAAATTATAATGTATCCAGGTGCATACAGGTCATACTAAATTATTAATAGCTAACTCTCAACTCCTATTCATCATATGCAATATATCCCCTCTCTATAACCTCTGTGCCCTAGGAATATAGTTATTATAGTTTTCTTTCTGACTTTAACCACCATTTATCCATTCAGCTGGCATATTAGGCTTCACAGGGAGGATGTTGTCCTGGAGCTGAGACAACTGAGTCATGGGAGGGCCATCCGATTCAGCGTGAATGTTTACAATTACTGAATATGTAGGTCCTCTCCTTTGCTCCCTCTATATAAATATGCAGCTTCTGTATACAATCCTGGTAGCAGACAATGAAAAACTTACTACTGTATTTCCTGGAGATAACTGTCATTTTCTCGTAGGTGTGTATTGTAGTGGGGCTGCACCACCTGCTTCTGAGTTTATAGAACCTAGACCTATGTAATTTTACTAACCAGTATCACTCCAGTAAATTTAATAAAAAATACAATACAATACAATACAGTACAATACAATTAGCCATCAGATTTAAAAAATATATAATAACTGCTACAAGGATGCATGAACTAGGTTCTTCCTGGAGCCACTCTGGGCCCATCTGCTTCCTGAAAAAGTATGCTCCCTTGTCATCATCCAAGCTCTTGTTGTTAATTAAGAGAGCCTCTCTGGAGCTGGGCCCATGCCAAGGTCTTTGAGGCAAGGTCTCTCCCTACTGAGTTGTCAAGTGCTGAGTGGTGACTCTATACCAGGCGACCTTCCACATCAGCACAGCCTTGCCCATTTTTGCTTATGTTGCTCATGTGTAGACATTCAGGAAAGGGTTTCTCTATAACTGGTATCTCTACCCCTTCAATCTCCCAAAGGTCAATCCTTCTCTCCATCTAGCTAACACTTTTCTTGTGAGCCAATCCCATTTATATTCCCCAAATCATTTTCAACCCAAGTCTTGTGTTCCCTAATGACACTTTCAAAGTACAAAGAAAATAATTGCTATTGTCAGTGGGTCAAGCTGAAGAATTCACGTCTTTAATTGCACTCTGGTGTTTATTTGAGGTAGCTGTGGCTCAGTAATTGAAAATCAAGCTTTATTTTGAATGTCTTTTGTTTAATGCTACAGAATTACATCTTCAATGATGGAGAAAGGTTTATAGAGAAAAAGAACCATATCTAATGGGTATTGAAATTCAATTTCACAGCCATTCTTGGAACATTTTCTCTAATAATATTACTTTGCACTTAACCAATTTATTTGCTTAATGTGAAGTTAGCAAGAAAACTAGAAGCAGAGAAATAAAAAAAAAAATACCAAGGCCATTTTCATAGGTAGAATATCAACAGAAAATAAATGTACACAGACATACAAAAACTGGTTTGCATCTTTTGACCAAAATAGGTTTTCATCAACATGATTGCCACACAGAGAAAACTAGGGATGTTATTTGATGAATTATTTTGAAACATAGGTCAGAATCACAACATTCTCATAATGACTTGTTTTATTATGTCAGTAACTGCAAGAAAGACTAAAACCTTAAGAAACTACTTCCAGTTATAAACATGCCTCTTATTCACATATATAACAATTTTTTTCACAATTGGGAACTTAAGCACATAATTTGGTGTATTTTCAACACACAGAAAATATTCAAGCAGAAGCAGAGGGCAATAAATATTCTCTAGAATTTCGATCTTAAAGTAAAGAAACAGGGGAAGCTGGGATGGCTCAGTGGGTTAAGCGCTCACTTTGCAGCGCCGGGACCAGGGATCGAATCCCGGCCCTGGCCCGTGCGGAACCATATGCTGAACTGGGAGCTCCCCCAGTTCAGTTCTCTCTCTGTCTCTGTCTCTGTATCTCTCTCTGTCTCTGTCAAAAAATAAACAAATAAATAAATAAAAATATTTAAAAATAAAGAAACAATGCACAACCTTTCTATGAGTATTTAAGTAAAGTCTTCTCAATATCGCCCAGTAGGTGACTTGTGTTACTGTATTACTGAGTTAGGGAAAAACACCAGGATGACATCTAGACCAGAATAATATAAGAATCTTTCTGTTTTTCTTGTCTGATGACATCAGTTAACTATACTGGAACACTAAAAAGATGATACTCTTGACAAATGAATAAGAATGGTACAGCTATTCTCACTTCAGATAAATATGTTCCATGGGATGAGTAGAAGGGAAATGATAAACCAGGTAATTTATTTGTATGAGAACTAGAAATTTTATGTTTTAACTCAGGCCATATTCCCATACGGTCTGGATGCTGCATTAAAAAAAAAAAAGTGGGTATTTTGCACTATATAATACTTAGATGGAGAGCAGGTTTAATTTCATTATAGCAGATTCTATATACATTCATCTTGAACCTCTACTTGCATAGAATCAGATTCGTAAGAATTTCACTGTCTTTCTAGTTCATTATTTTGCTTACATAAAATTTTTATTGTAGCATTGCTAACAAGGTATTAGAGCCTTTCTTCTTGAAAATTGTTCTTACCTGCTGTACAAAGTAATATATTTCATTAATTTAAAATATAAACAAGTAAAAAGTGACATGATATTGAGCTAAAATCCATCACCCTTTGTATACAAGTATGTTTTATAATATTCACCACTGATTACTTCAATTATGTTAAGTTCCTCCACTTCTCTTAACTTCCTAAGCCTGTCACTTTAAGATAAACAGTCTTAGGAAATCATCTTTAGCACAGAGAATAAAGGTTTTATTATTCACATCAACCCAGATATTAAATAGTTACATGTATACCCTAAGTCTACGTTTGCTCTTTTAAACTCACCATACTGTTAACGAGTGTTGAACTTGTTTACAAAAACCTCTAGCCCTTTTATAAATCAGTTTTTGTTATCTAGGTGCGCCTTAAAAGTACATCATACTAAGAAATGCATCATTGATTATACATGTGTTATTTAATGGAGATTTCACATAGAATTTTGTCTGTATGTTTTATGTTAACCATCTGTTATTTTTTTCTCGTGCCAATTTGATAATCATTCTTTGTATAGTTTTCACCAAAACAACAAATATCAATTCATTTAATCTAGAAGTTTTGATCAATTGACCAAGAACCAACCAAAGTCTACTACAATATAGTCTGAATTTCATTCTTCACAGAGACCATAGTTTATTAAAGGGAGGAAAAAAATAGAGACAATTTAAGCAAATATTGTTTTTTTAATTTTCAGAAAGTGAGTGTCAGAGAAATGAAGTAGCCTTCTTAATATGGCTAATAGTTGTTGAAAGCAAGACATATATTTGTAGTACCCTCTATTACAGGGAAGTGGGGGGTGAGGCAGAATTCACATATTCTTATACTAGATTCATGAACTGTGAAAATTAATTATGGTTGACTATTATGTTAATTTATCTAGTTTATTAATAATGGAGATAATAAGAATTTCATTACTATCACAATCTTTTTGAAAGAAGAAATGAGTGATACAAATACCTTATTTTCTCTTGCTAATTCCCATAATATTTCTTGATGAACAGATGCATCATATACTAATTTTCAATGTAAGGAGAGAGTGTAAGAATATCAGTTAGACTATTTTTCTCAGTACCTGAAGATAAACAGATTATCTTTTGTGTCTGTCTCAATCTTAGAACACTCTGGCCTGAGGAATAACTTTATCACAATATTGGCTGCTGGCTTAGTTGTTGGAATAATTGTTTTGTTAAACTTGAGAGAAGAAGCAAAGAAAAGTTCATGATTTATTGATCTGTTTTCTGGCTGGCTTGAAATAAGAGAATTGGTATCAATTCTCTATGCATAGATTGATTATTATATAAAAGAGCCAATGAAAGAGGCAGCTGAATACTGTTGAAAGTGGCTAAAAATCTTTCCTGATAAACCTTATGAGATTTTCACAGGTTCAATTTTATTTAAACAGTACCTTCTTGCTTTTGTTATATTCAAAGAAAATAGCAAGCTAATTTAAGTCATGTAGAGCTCTTTTTACTTGTGAATCCAGAAGGATCAATGATCTTAATGGGTTGATAGTAAAGTTCTAAATTGAAAACTGCAGTGGCTGATTCAAGTTTCATAACTCCTATCTAATTCTCACAAATTCTTAAAGTTAATTAAATTAAATTTGTAATGAATGTTCTTGCACTAAAGAAAAATTGGAACACTATGCTGATATTTCCTTCGGCTGAATCTTTTTCTTCACATTGCTTGAAAGGTAAGTCTTACAGCATTGTCACTATACAAATGGGGACACAAAGTGATAATTATCTAATTTTATGAATTCTTAAAATATAGTATTTTAAGAACCACTTTCAAAAAACATCCCTAACTAGAGAATAGAAGTAAATAAAATTCAGATTTTCACTTCCATTCTGAATTTCTACAAATCTGGATACATTCACAAATTAAAAAACAAACAAACAGAAATACTGTAGTGACACAAGATCACATTGATTCATGTAATATAAATCTGGCAACAAAAAATACAGTTCAGTACTATTTGGTATTACTAACTCAAATACAATCACAGGCCACTTAACAATGGGATACATTCTGAGCAATGCATCATCAGGTAATTATTTTTTGTGTGTGAGAAATATATAGTGTACTTTCATGAACCTAGATACTACAGTCTACTACATGCCTATGCTATGCAGTATATCACCTTCATACATGTAGTCTTCTGCTGACTGTAAGGTCATTATGTGTCACGTGACTGTATGAGCGTATAATTACTATCCATGATAATTACTATCATGTGCTTTAGGTAAAATTTCAAACAACCAAGTACAATTTTCCCTAAAATTACCTTACTTTTTTTTCTGGAAAATTCAATGTAAATTAAGACTGTAGAAACTATTTGTGACTATATGTAAAATATAGCTTAGTTCCACATTCAGATAATATAGTCTCCTCCCCCTACCTTGCATTAATGACTGAAGACAAAAGATCTTATAGTAGCAGGGATATTTTTCTCAATTTCTATGGCAGTTCTATGCATTGCGAAATATTGTATATCCCAGGTACCTTCAAACACAGCATGTGGTATCCCCCTCAAAATATTTTACAACCCAAAATATCCACATACATTTCTAAAATCTTTACTTGATGTGTTGGTTCTACTGTTCATGAAAATGGTCACTTATATTTTCTATAGATTAGACATGGTATATAGTATCATAGTGAACTAGTAGATGGAGTCGCAGCTATAGCCCCATTATGAATACAACTAAGAACTGAGACCTTGGAACAGTATTCACAGAGGGGAAGCTTTCAGTTTAAGAAAGACTAAATTCCTCCATACTGTAATATGCTCCTATGAAGCATAGAAGTACAGCAAACATTAATATTCCAACAGCGATTTGACAAGAAGCAATTCTTCCAATAACTAATTAAGTGGTAAATCTCAAAGAATAAATGAGTAAAATAGCATTTTCCCAATTTATCATTTTTTTCAGCTATTAAAATTCACTAAACATTTCTATAGCAATTTATATTTTTTTCTGAAACCACCCAAATTTAATTTTATTTGAAAAATTGTAACCATTTGTATTGTGGTTGCTATTCATATAACAAGAGCAAGGATTTTATAAATGGCAGAACATGTTTCATTACTCTCATGTTTTCATTTTCACCTACATTCTTTTTTTTTTTTTCACTATAGTGTAGATTTACAGATATCTAAGCATATCCTCAATTATCTCTGTCTCGGTTATTTTAGAAAGAAATCTTTAATTTAACTGCAATTTGACTATACAAATAGTAACATCTCAACTAAATTTATCTTCTATGATTTCTTCCTTTCAGTGTTCTGGTAATTACTCACATGCACTTGTTTGTCTTATCACCCTTTGAAAAAATGACTTAGGGGCATAACCATGTCTAATTCACTGAATAGTTTCATTTTCTAAAATCTGTAGCTCCTTGTTATAGCACTCTATATGTACTCTATGAGTGCTCAATGACTAAGTCTTGCTTTTCTCACTAATATCTGAAACTTGAGTGTGAGGCAGATTGACAAGTGATATCTACAAGTATGTTAATCTGTTAGTGAAATAACCAGCTGAGTCTGGCAAATCATGCAGGAAACAGAGTAACACATTAAAGTTCAAGTACAGTGAACGCTACCACGTATAATATATAATAATCAGCGAACTGCTTTTTTTACTTTAATTTTCCCATTAGTTGTGTGATTGTCATGTCACTGGACTACAAAATAGAGTTTTGTTTTTGTTTTTTTAGTTTTTGGTATTCCTTTAAATCAATTGACTGGTCAATTTGAGAAAGTATCTTATTAAAAATTCTTTTGAAAAAAAAAATCCCATAGAATTCAGTGCTTACTAGCACTGATCACATCATCAGATAAATTTAGCTTCAGATAGACATAGCTTGTGCCTCTGATGTAAGACCACTGTGATCCTGAAGATAAAATTAGAGGATCAGGAATTCTAATAGAATGGTCACTGGCACCTTTCTCTCTGCAAATTCTTCCTTCATTTTCCTGTATTTTGTTCATATCACTCCCTTTTTCCCCCTTCTCCTGTTGCTTCATTGAAAAATAAGACTCTTTAGTACTATATTAATAGAATATGGAGAAAATTAGATGTGTTAAAACAAGATGTTCCTACCATTGTTGCTGTTTTAGATACACACCACGGGAGACTCATGACAGGCACATTTTAGAGGAAGGTAGTGACTGTGTAATGGTGACCATTTGCCTTTTGATAAAGTACTTCAGCTGCTCAAGTAGAAATTAGGTTATTTTATTTACTAAGAATTGCAATTACTCCTATTTATCATCAAGGTTCTAGCATCTGAGAAAGCAAATACCTCTTTTTTGAACTATTAAGATACAAATGGTTCTTCTCAAAAAAAAAATTAATGAGAAAGAAATATTGTAGTAAGGTTGAAATAAGGTTGGAAGGAACCCAGGGAGGGCAATGAAAAAGAATTGGTTGTTATTTCTTTTCTGGTTTTTTTTGTTTGTTTATTGATATTTTTGTTGTTGTTGTTTTTTTGGTCTGTTAAAATGTCCAAAGGAAACAATTTTACTGTCTTTTCAATGTGGAAATGATGATCAAGTCCATCTTTATGTTTGTAGCCAGTAATTCCTGGAATTTTGCACATTATAAATGTAAGTAAAAAACTGAAGTAGCCATTGAAAAATCCTGCCTTTAAAATGTAGTTCTACACAGTATGACTGGAACACATGTGTTTGAGAAACTTAAATATGTCGTCTGACAAACATTTTTATAATCTCCTTTTTTAGTGAAGAAACAATAAAAGCAATCTTTGAAGAATGGACCAATATAATTTCAATTCATATTCCCTTAATGGCTAAAGACCAGAGGCAAAATAAACCAAACAGGAAGAGAAAATAGTACATATGGGTAATATGACTTGGGTAATGTTAATAAGAAAACATAACTTTTGACTTTAATAACTTTAATGTGATTCAATTTTCAATTTTAACATTATAATGACTCACATTCCTAATTATCATGTTTTTCTGTGTAATGTATTCCTTGTCCTTTGGATTGTCGCTAGTACTATTTCCTGGTTAGCATGTTTAATTTCCTTTTGTCTCTTAAAAATATTTAAACATTTCAGTATAATACTGTTCAGCCATATTTTATATTCTTTGCTTTAAAAATAATTTTAGAAAGAATGCTAAAACTCTCATTTTATATCCTAAAAATGTTTAGAGTTTTATTTCCTCATTTTTATTCATATCAGTAATAATTTATTTTAAATGGCTAACATAATCAAAATGAACATATTAAAGCATCTCTTTTCTACTCTCAGTCTCAGTTTTCTTAAGACTTGTACCTTCTATGTAAAGAAAGACAAACTGATTATATGTGTCATATGAATAATAATAACTATTTGGATTATATGAAATCAGAAATAATCATCTAATTTCTTTTTAAATTTATCTCTGCAGGATATTAAATAATGCCTCTGAATAGGGTTTTTCTTCTTAAAAAAAAATTAAGGCAGACCTGTTTAAAATGTTTTTATCTAAATAGCAGAAAATATATCAAAATCTCACACAGGGACCCCATTTATAAAAAAGATCAAAGCAGAAGTGCTCTGGATGGATCAGAGGGCTGTATTCATCAATATAATTTTATATTTTTTGTGTGTAGTAGTCTGTGGAGGTACAAAATTAACTAAATGTTACACAAAACACGTAGAAAATCAGTCTGTTGTCAAGCTATAGAACAAAACAAAACAAAACAAAGTAAAACAAAAAGAGGAAGAATTTTCTTGGCTTATAAACCAAGAGAAAGAGCATTGCTTTTTCTGCCCCACTTTCTATTCCCCAACACACCTAGTCAGCCCAAGGCTTCTGTCACACTTTGCGTTCACCTCTCACCACTCTCATTATATTTTAGATTTTATTTATGTTTTTTTTCTCTCTAGTCCCTTCAGAAATTCAGACAGTATCCTCCATGAGTTTTATATTCCCATTTGTTAACACCACATTGGACACACAGTAAGTACTTAGGAAATGTTTGCAAAATAAATGACTTGATAAATCAACAAATAATTGACTAAGTAAATGTATAAATGTAAGGAATAAAAGATACATTAATCAGTAAAATAACTGGTATGAAAAAATGTTCAGTAACACTAACTTGCAACCCATCTAATAACTAGTAATCCAACTGTGGACAATCAAGCCTACACACATTTTTGCTTCTGCCTCTGTAATCTCAATAAAAAGGTTTCCTTTAGTGTGTAAATAATTCCTTCATGTATAATTTGAATTTTTTATCTTCATGTTGGCAAGAACTTGTATGTTATGAATTATTTTTCCCTTGTCCATTTTCAACTTTCTCCACTGATTATTATTTACCTCCAGAAGAAAGTATACTCAAATATGTCCAAAATTACACCCATGCACATATTTATAGAAATATATTTATTCTTTTAACTCTGTTATCACTTTTTCTCATCATTCACAGTCAAACATGTTATAGCCTTGTCTACTCTCTCCATTATCACTAACCCAACTTTCATTTATTTTCAAGGGCCTGTGTCTTTCCCGTTACCCAGACAATGTGTTATTTGTGCCTACATAATAATAATATAAATAACAAAAATAATTATAATAGCAATAATAAATATATGGTACTGAGTACATCACATGTACAAGGTATTATTTTAGGTATGTATTTAAGTTACATTTTAACTTAAAAATCATGGTAACTCTATGCGATAAGAACTATAATATGGTGAGCTCCCTTTTATGAATGAAGACACTGAAATACATATAACTTAAACACAGAGCTTAAACAGATCATACAGTATTAGCAGGGTAGCCTGGATTTGAATCTAACTAGTAGGCTCTAAAGCCTATACTTTTAACCTTGGGAATGTAGTGACTGCCATCAAAAGTTAGAAAAGATCTTATGTGACTTCTTTACAGGTGTAATATGTTGACTGAATATTTTCTCCTTGAAAAATATTCAGTTTTCTAAATATGGGTGAAATTTTCTTTTTATTACATTTTCTCCCTTTGATTCTATTCTTTTAAAACATTTTCCCACTAGCCATTGAATATTTGTGTTCATTGGGATGACAGGATAGCTCAGCGGTTGAGAGCTTGCTTTGCAATTTTGAGGTCTGAGGTTTGATTCATGGTCCCAGCCTGTGGAAATCCGTATACTGAACTGTGGCGGAACTGGTAACCACCAGGATGGTGACAAAGATTCTCCCCTCCCATTTGGGAGGCCTCCAGCTCAGTTCCTTCCCCACCACATGCAGTCCCATGTCCCTCTGTGTGAAATGAAATCATGTGACAACTAAAGATGTGCAACAATGGAGACAGCTCCAGGCTTTCTCCCTTCTCTCTCTCTTTTCCTTTTACTTCTCTCAAAACAATAAAATAAATTTTAAATATTGGTGTTTGTCAAAGCTATATCTTAGACTCTCTTTTCTTCTTATCCCACACATTTCTTTTCTATCAGATCTCATTAAATTCAGTGGTCTCAACTACCATCGCAATGTAAAATACTTGACAATATCTAACTTCTATTCATTCCTATTTACAAACTGAAGACTTGTCTTTAACAGCTTCAGAACATTTCCACTTGAATAGTTCATAGTCTTCAAATTCTAAAAGTTCAAAAGACAACTAAGAGACACAAAAATTAGAATGGTTATGATAAAAATATTTGATTATAGAGAACTAACTGAACAATGTCAGAAAAAATTAAAATGTGTACAATAAAATTAAAATTATAGAGATGATGTACAGAGAGATAGCTTAATGTTTGCTACTGGGTCTTAGAAGAGACTGGATACCTGATCACGGTATTATCATGTGATTGTTCAGCCTGATACAACCATTAATTGGCTGGTATTTGACCTATAGCCAAAAGTGGGCCATGCACAGAAAAAAAAGTGGAAATACTATATAAGGGACTAAACTCTGGCAAGTCTGGAATGTATAAGCAAGTTGTCTAAGAAGGTAAATCATATTTCATTGTTACTGATTTCTGCTACACTGCCCCCTCTGCCTCTAATACTGCCTTTGTCTTCATGGTCTTTACAATTAGTTGACTGGAAAATCAAAAATTGAGCTTTATTTTAAAGAATGGGTCATCCAAAATTAAATGGCTGCAGCATTAAAGTGCTACTTTGCAGGGATTTTAAAGCAGAGTGATAAAGGAAAATTGTTCCAGTGGGCAGAATTTCGAGCTGTACAACCTTTTTTTATTTTTCCATTTTCATTGGCAATTATATTTGTCTAGACGTACAGATGTGATCTGACTCATAGGCAGTTGCTAACACTTTGGCTGAAAGGTCAGGGTCTTGGAAGGCATAGTTTGGAAAATTGTGAAGTCTGGAGAAGAGGTATGAAGATAGATCTTTCACTATTAGCACAGCATTTGAAGATATTTATGTCTCAGATGAATAATCACCAAAGAACATTCCCTTCAGAACAGGTTTTTAATAAATAGACATGATAATATTGGTGGATGTTAGTCACCTCTTTCCCAGGCCACCACAGTCCTTGGTCAATGGGGCTGTAACAAAGTGTTTATAGTGTCAGGAATAGTGTATTAATATATTCAAAAGATATTTTTTCTCTCACCAAGGCTGATTATGCTGCTCCTAAGGCTGAGTGTCTATTATCCCAATAGAGAGACAAATCCTGAGCCCCAGATATAACACTATTCCCCAGAGGAACCAGCAAGACTTGGTGGTAGGTCGTTTATATAGGACCTTTTCCTCATAAATGCAACAGGTTTCATTCTCACTAGGATATGTATACACTGTGGACATGGATTTGCCATACTTCCCAGTAATGCTTCTGTCAGCACTACCATAAATGAACTCATGGACTGCCTTATCTACCAGCATTTTATGCCATATAACATCACATTTTATTAAGAAATTCATTTCACAGAAAAAGTAAAGTAGCTAGCTCATGTTCGTAGAATATACTTGTCTCAGCATATCAATAAAAATGATTGTCTAATAGAAAGACAAAATAACTCCTAAACAAATACAAATACAGTGCTAGTTATAAGACAATGCCCAACTGAATCAGAAGCCTCTGACACTTGCTGTCTCCTTTATTGCAGTCTGAGAATTAAGGAGTGAGAGGGACTTTCCTCACTATTTTACCCATTAGTGGACTCTGCTTCTTGTCTCAACAACTTGGAAGTTATTTTACCATTAAAGTCTTTTTATTTTTTTCTTCCCTAATGGAGGACTGCTGATTCCCAATAATACCACACAGGTTCCATTGAATTGGAAAACGAGGCTTGCATGTTGTCATTTTGTGTTCCTTCTGTCACTAACTCAGTGCATAATGACAAAGGTCACTCTTCTGGTTTGATTGGCTATGGTTTGTAGTTGTAGATTTGTAGTTGTACAATGGGGACAAAAAGGAATGGGACCAATGGGAGTATCCATAAATACCTCTTAGTACTTTTATACACTCATATGGTAGTAAAGATTAATAATATAGTAAAGAAACAAAATAGAAATTTTGAGAACTTCTTTCAGAATGACAATCACCTAATTACTAAAATCTTTATGAGCTGAGATTTTTTTTTTTTCCCAAGAGCAAAGAAATGTGGAAAACATTATAGAGAAAGAAGTTAAATATTAACAGTGGTCATTTGCAATTAATTACAGAACTATGGGCAATAGTTATTGTGCACCTTTTCTCTTTGCTTGCTATACATATAATTTTTAGTGCATATGAATTATATATTTTTTTTCCTTTTCATTTTATATAAATAAATTGGTGGTTAATTTTAGAATTTAGTCTTCAGATAACAAAATATTCAGTATAAATGTATCTGAATTTGATTAGTGATTAATGTAGCCAGTGATGGTTACTAGGGCAAAGGAGCTTACTTTGGTGAGAGATAAAAGACTTCACACTTTTATAAAAGATAACACATTTTATTAGATGAAATTAGAGTTGTTTATATGTTACATGAAAATGCATACTATTTGAAAAGTGTGTTTACTAACTGAAGAGTCAAGGATCAACCATGCCAATCATTAAAACGCCTCTCATCTCATAGTTCACACTTCTTTCTTTGTGGTACTAGAACTGGACCCCATATACGTCTCCTTTTTTACATTAAGAGTGGGTCCTTGAAAGACACCATAAAAACCAGGAAAGCCAGAAGCCCCTTTCTTTCTCTATCTGATGTGCTGTTTTTCAGCATGACAGCTAATACAATAGTGTCTGGGAAGCCTAGTACTACTCACATCAGCTGTCCACATGGACAAGACTTGGCCAACAGCTAGGATGTTTCTCTGTCACCAAACAGGTTGCTCCAGGAGAACAACTGTGGTCATGACCTTCAGAAAGATCTCTACTGCCATGTAGATTTACTAACAAACTACAGTGTGTGCCTTTCCCACTGATAACCTGAATGTTATTACGGTAGCCATGCCCTTGCCAAAAATATCTGAATCTCTGCAGTAACAGGAACCTCACCTAAGTTCCCATTTCCTTAATTGTTTACTTGTCTTTCAGCCCTAGAGGTAATAGGTATTTTCTGTATTTGCCATTTCAGAACCACTTATTTTTTAAAACTACTTTTAGTAGTTAACAAAGATTTACATTAAATTCATCTTGCTTTAATTGCTAGTATGTTTTCTATTATATTTTCTGTCTCCTGACTAATATAATACTAAAAAGTTTCCTCTGGAAGAAATAAATGGTCCCATAAGGAAGTACAGAAACCAAAGAAAGCATGGAAGTCAATGGGAAGGGTGAATATAAATGCATACTAACTGTACTGTAATATCTTGTGAGGTGTCTAACCTATGATGCAATAAATTACATTCCAATAATAGCATAAAATGTGGAAAGAGTATTAGTGCAGCTAAGTGATTCTTCAATGCTTGCACCTTCCAGGAAGAGGGTACTATTTTTAATTAGATTTTAATAAGAAGATGCATATTGTACTACAGAACACAGACCATAAAACAATAGTATAACTATATATTAAAAAACACTATTGGAAAAGAAATACTGATAATAACAATAATAATAATAATACCAACAATGCTTGGCAATTACAGAAGAAACTGATAAAGTAGAGAAAAAGAAACAAATATAATAGACAGAAATAAAAATATTCAAAGTATGTTAGACATAAACTCAGATGCAATTAATACTATATTAAAGTTAAATAGATTTTTAAACTCTAATTAAAAGATAAATATCATAATACTGGAGTGGAGTAAACTCAAACCAGAAATCTATATTGATTTCTTCAAAAATAAGGAACAGAACAATGTACAAAGTTAATAGATAGATAGATGACAAGCAATGATATGTGAATTAAAACTAAAAATGTCAGACAGAGACATTACAAAATGATTAAAGATTAAATTCTTCAGATTTAAAATTTTATAGCCTTATTCACATTGTCTTACAACATATATAGTAAAACTGATAGAACTATGAAAAAACTAAGCAAATTCACTTTATAGTGAGTGAATATGAAACTTCACTCTCGGGGATGTCAGGGTAGCTCAGTGGGTTGAACATTTGTCTTGCAGCCCTGGGGTTGGAGGATTGAATCCAGGCCCCGGCCCGTGCAGACCCACATGCTGAACTGGGGTGTGTCCCCAGTTTGATATTCACCAGGGCTACCCTTCTATGTGGAAGGCCCCCAGGGGCATACCTCCCATGTGGGAGACACCAGCCCAGTTCCTGACCTTTGAAGCCCCGCACTCACCTATGGATTGAAGCTAGGTATATCTAAAACTAATTATGTGCAACTGTGGAGACTGCTCTGAGCCTTCCCCTTCTCTCTGTCTCTCTCTAAATCTCTCTCTCTCTCTGGCAAAAACAATAAAAATAAATCTTAAAAAAAAAACATAACTCTCAGTATTTGACAGAAAAAAGAAGCACAAAAAAGAATCTATAGAAATTATGTTTGCTGTATTTCTACAAAATATTTTTACCAGTTTAAAGAAGTTCTATCTTTAGTCACCTAAGAAAATGTTTCTTTTTTAAAAATCATAATACATACTAAATTTTACCTAATAAAGTTTCTGCACATTTTGAGAAGATTATATATTTAAAAAATTTTTTAATATAGCAAATTCAATTTCTGATATTTCATTAATGTTAAACCAACCTGAAATTCCCTATACAAACACAAATTGATAATCATAATGTACTATTCTTAATTTATTGATGAATAACTGTTAATTTTTTTATGATATTGCATCTATATTCATAAAACTAGCCAATATTTTCATTTATTCTCTGTGTCTAATATTAATACCAATATTCTGCTTGTCCCATAAAATGAGTTGAAAATCGTTCCTTCTCTTCTATTCCCCAGGAAAATTTGTGTAACATTATAATCAACTCCTTCAATGTTTGAAAAAAGTTCCATAAAAACTTTCTGGACTGATGATTTATTTCAAGATACAATTTTAACAACTGATTGAATTGTTTAAATCATTATTAAGCTATCTAATTTTGTATTTCTCCTTGAACAATTTTTGGTAAATTGTATTTTTTTCTGGAAATTAGTTTTTCAGACTATTAAAATTATCAGAAATTGTCAATATATTTCAATATTTTATTATTCTATGTTTACACTCTGTAACTTACAAATTTTTATACCTTTTTCTATTCCTTGTAATATTTTTGTCCTTGTTCTTTTATTAATTTTTTTAGAGTTTCAATTGTATTTTTTACTAAAGAATAAAAATAATTTTGCATTTCTTTATTATCATTATTATATAGTTTTCATTCTATGTTGCCATCTACTCTATCTATGGAGTCCTACTTTGTTTGAATGTTTGTAATAATTTTTTTAAATATTTATTTTTGTTGTTTTTGCAAGAGAAAGAGAGAAACAGACAGACAGTAAGACAGAGAGAGGCAGAGAGAATGGGGAGGGCCCAGAGCAGTCTCCATAGTTGTACAGCTTCAGTTTTCCGATATAGTTTCACTCCACAGGTGGGTGCGGGTCTGGGAAGAGCAGGATCTAGGCCAGAGGCCTCTCACATGGGAAGCTAACTCAAGCAGGAACCGAATCGGGGGCACATCCCAGTTCAGCATTTGGGTCCACATGGTCTGGGACTGGGATTTGATCTTTGGACGCCGGGGCTGCAAGACGAGTGCTCAACCCTCTGAGCCATCCCAGCATCCCTAAATGATTCTAAATTTTACCATCTTTGCTTAGCTCACTAATACTGAGGTTTCCTATATTTTATTAATTTTTGCTCAGTATTTTTGAATTCTTCACTTCTTAATATTTTCCAATTTTTATCATAGTTTCTTCTTTGGTCTATGGGTTTATTTTTACTACAGAATAATATTTCTAAAGTGCTCAGATCTTAAAAGTACAACTTAATGAAGATTTACAAATTGTGTCCTCTTAACAACCACTTAGTAATTTAATCTTGTGCCACAATTTATTGATTAATATTATTGTTGATGAATATTTGAATTACTTATAGCCTTTTGGTTCTTAGGCATAAATTCCATGAATACCTTTTCATATTTCTTCAGTAAACATACCCTGTTTTTCTTGGAAATATTACTCACAGTAGAAATAAAATTAAAGATTTTTTAGAACATAGAATAGGGAATACACACACACACACATATATACACACACAAACACACATATATACCATGATAAGGTAGTATATTCTATTTATTTGCAAAACAATTGGCATTGTTGATGCTAGTTTTATGACTACTCCATTACTACACTTTATAAGTGTTTCTTGGGATTTTTTAAATTTTATGTATTCTCATATTGGTGAATACCATTTGTTCCGTCTTGCCAATTACACGGTTAAAGTCTATTATTTGTAATTATCTGAATTAATTTCATTTATTTTTAGGGCATGTATTTAAAAGTATTCACTATATTGGTATACATTTCCACATTTTCTTGAATTTCTGGCAAATTTTACTTTAAATATTTTAAAGTTATGATCATATCATCAGCTGCAATGAGGTTAGAAATATTAGACTCACTTGCAAATTAAAACTTTAATCTTTCTATAGTAAACCTTCTTATTTTTAGTCATTATGCTTTACTTGTCTGATTTTTTAATTTGACACTGATTTAACTACAACAACATCTTTTACTTAGTTTTTTTGCTTAACATATATGTTTCTAACCTTTGAATTTAAAATGTTCATGCATTTACATTTAGGCTTATCTCTTAAAAATAGTATAGCCATAAACTACACGGTTATATCCTTCTGAGTCTCTTCATTTTTGAAGGAGTTTATTTCATTTCCATTTACTTTGATTACCAATATGTTTCATTTATACTACTTTAGCAGCCGTTCTTACTTTAGCGAAAACCTTGAAAAAGTTTACATGTCTTGGAAAATTCCTACATAAAAACATTATATCTACACTGCATAATGTGATTATAATAATACAGTAATAGTAGTCAACTGTTTCTGAGAGTAATATTTTTTCTTATGTGTCTGTTTTATTATCATATCTGTGTGGGTTATCCCATCCTACTACTATTGTTAAGTTAATAACGTACATAGCAGACACTCCAGTTTTTCTTCCCTTTTAAAAATTTTAACTTCTTATAACATTTTTTAACCCTCCAAGTTGGCCTAACAAATTTGTCATGAATTTTCGCTATTTAAAATTCTAGTAAGGTTATGTACTTTAACATATGAAAAAGAGGTTTCCTTTTATTTTCTCTCTCCTTCTTAAACCTAAAAGTAACTTTTAAACAAAACCCTCTACAAATCAAAAAGCAAGTATTAAGTTTACTGTACTATCCTTGACATTAATTTCTTTCTTTCCTCTTCAAATTTTTTATAACTCATAAAACAAATATTTAAATGATTAGTTTAATTGGATATTATTTGATGTTATTGCAACATAAAATGGCTTGATATGGTTGAATGGTAAAACTACTAAACCCATAAACCAAAGCCATGTGATTAAAATTATAGTCTAAGATATAATTTAATACAGAGGTTTAAAAAAAAACATTTTCTAAGTGATATGACAGGTTCAATATATCAGTTGAAAACTATTATGCACATGTATTGGTTACATTTCTTTCTCATAATTCTATATACAAATTGAAGTTATTTTGAAATAAAATACAAAGAATCAATTTACATGATAATTATAAAATGTATGCTTGTTTTTTCATTGTACAATTATTCAAATTTACAGTAAACATACATGATTCGAAAGTTTTAACTGAAATGTGACATTCCTGTCCTTGAACTCCATGGCTATTAAACAAGCAGAAGCTTCCATACAGTTGTAAAAAAAAAAAAACGGCATCAAACTGAAATATTTTCTTCTGACTGCAAGGATACTCTTCTATTACAGAAATACAGAACTTGTCTAGTGGCAGATTTATAACTCTAATCTTCAGTGTATGTTCACACTACAGGTCACATAATCCTCTTTTTTCAAAGTCAAGTTTTCAAGCTGAACAGACATGACAGAAAGGGTCTATCATTCTGTTCAATATTTGAGTTGAGAGGAAGGAAAAATACTGTTCAATGTTGTTCTGTGGTTCTCCAGATGTTTTTCAATAAGTGCTAGGCCTTGCTCATATCCTTTCTCACTTGAAACCCAAGCAGCCATGAAACTATTTCAATATTTCTTTCTGTAACATGATTTTTAAGATAGAAAAGACTTTTCTGAAGACATGATTTTTCTAATTTTGAATTAAAAAATCTTATCATTTGAAGTAAAACATTTTTTCCCTAAGACTTGTTAAATTGGATCACATGATGAAAAATGTCTGCCAATTAGGCTGGTTTCAGCAGCCCTTTTTCATCTTCAAAGCACTGAGCAATATCCAGCCTATAATTTTTCTGAAAGCACCCCTATAATTTCCCTTTCAGCTCAAACATCCTGTTGGAAGCTCTTTCTCCATCAAATCACTAGCTTCTTTTGTGAAGCAGTAGGTGTGTGTAGATGTTCTTTGTCCAGGCTTTTATACAGTTTTTTAAAAAATTATTGAATGAGTTGGTCTTGATTTAATAAAATTTATCATTTTTGTGTACATGGCATCATTCTAGACTTATCATTTCCTTTTTATGAGTCAGTTTTGTCTTTTTTTTTACATTAGAACGTATCTATCAACAAAGACTTTTTTTTAATGACAATACTGGGACTCCAGTTTTACGAAAGGAGTGAAATTCAAGAAGCCAGTCATTGGTGGGCACCTTAGTTCAGGTGTCAATACAATTCCTCCAAGTCAGGACTTTGGTTTAAGATATGAAGATAAAATATTAAATATATGTAGCTTTTTGATCATTCAGGACACTCTTTGCACTGAGAATTTTACTATGAACATCATCATCATTTAT
>PVKE010014616.1:0-34661 GCA_004027555.1 Craseonycteris thonglongyai | reverse complement strand
AAATCCCAAAGAATTTCCACAGAAGGAAGTTCTGCTATGATGACTTATAAAAATAGTTGACTGCCCTTATTCAAATTACATCTATTGTTTTTGAATCCATATGAATTCAAATGCTTCCTAAGTGTCTTGGAGAAATGTTAATAATAGTGTTAAAAATAAGAATGTCATTTTACTAAGTGATTCGAGAACAAAGCATTTACTAGCTGATTTTAGAAACTCTTGAGTGCTGCAACAAAAAAAAAAAATCCTGATTTCATATTTATTAAGTAATCAAAGAAGATTATGTGAAAGAATAAAATGTTGTTTTGCAGATAAAATGTAAAAGAAGGTAGACAGTTTTTCTCTGGAAACAGAACAATTTCTCTCTGACTGATGTACACAAAAACCTGGGGGCACCAATGACACAGCTAAAATATGTTTAAAAATTATTATAAACTTATCATACCTGGCCTAATTATATCTTCCAATAGCTCTGGCATTAATAAACACTCCTAAGTGGCTAAGGCCTGGTGGTACATATAGTGCCTATATTTATAAAAGACGTATTTTCCCATGCAAACACCTATCAATATCAGATAGCAGAGCAACCAATTCTAAAATAACCAATACAGGCCAAAAACTTCTTTTCATATGTACAGATAATTGGTAGCTATGTAGAGTCGAATATCAGGAACAGTGTGTCTGGTATTGAAAACCGAGACTTACCAGTACTCGTAAGAAAGTTTACGTTTCTCATCACGCCTTCTGTGTAAGCCCCTGGCTCATAACTGTGCATTTCACCTGTGACAATGTGAGCAACTCTTGCTGCCCGACCTCTGATAGCACTGGCAGCTCGGTCTAAATGATCAGCATCCTGGTCTCGCAATGCTATGATACATTTGTTGACATCTTCTAGGATATGGCTTTCTGTAAATAAACAGATCAAATTAGTTCTGTGGTTATTTTTTACTCACACAAATCTAGCATATTATAATTCATTAACTTGCTGGAAATGGATGACATAATTTTGCTTATATCTCTAACAGTAATTTGTAAAGTATAGGATTTTATTTTTATCAGCAATTTTTATAGATTATATTATTTTAGAGTCCAGTTCTGGTAGATTAGATTTTAGATTTGAGTGATTTAAAGTAGAAATTAGGGAAAGTTTCTAGATTCAAATAAAAATAAAATATAAAATGGTGGAATGTTTCATTCTTAAAAGCAACACTATACAGATTATAAAACACATTAAAAATATTACCTGTCCTAAATATATAGAAAAGTGAAACAATAGAGCTCCATTTAAGTAATGTTCATTGGCATACATTGAGGTTTAACATCATTACAGAAATCTTATACGTTACTTAATAACACTATATGTGAAATATAAACTTTTTAAATTGTAAGGTAGCAACCTCATCATGTCTGTGAAAACACCTATATATAGTTAAAAAGGGCTTTCAAAAGACAGAATTTTGAAGCAAATAAATCCTAGAAAGTAGCCCACTTAGAAGTGTCTCCTGACTTCTTTCTCTTTCTCTCTTTGCGTGATTAGAACATAAAGACAACACAGTAGTCTTAGTACACTACATTCTATATTTCTATAAAATGATTTACAGTCCTAGATAAAGTTAATTATAAGGGGAATATCAACAAGCATGGGCTGTAGTATTTCTAAGAAATTAAAAGAATACTCAAAGAATGAGTGTTTGGCTTCTGGCTTTATCAAATGAATCCCCAGTTAAAACCTTTAAAGACTCTATTACTTAAAAACGTACATAGAAAACAACTAAAACAAAAAGACATTAGTAATTCCAGAATATATGGTTAAATTTCCCCTCTCTCTCTGTATATGCTAACTACCTGCAGGTAAGATACAAAACAGGCATTCATAAACTGAATTCCTGATAGAGTCATTCAGACTACCACAGAATATTGCCCCCGGTGACCTTATACCTGATGCCTATCATTCCTCTGCAGGCCCCTTAAGTTTCAGTTATATTTATTTTATGATTTCCCAAGCCCACCATGTTCTTCCGTGTGTGTGGGGGGGGGGGGGGGGGGGGGGCTTCCACACACCAACAAGTAATTCTCTGGACTGGATGTCCTCAATTCAACTGAATTCTGATATTATCTAACCAGCGATAGCATCAGATTCCATGGGTTGAGGGTTCAGTCCTACAAGACTTCCCTTCTACCCCCCATGTCAGACACCAGTCACCAGTCACAGGTTGTTACCTTTACTTCTGACTGGCTAGCTATAAATCAGGGGCTCACATGTTTGCCTCCTTGGGTTTGATTAATTTGTTAGAGCAGCTCATAGAACTCAGAGGAACAACAGCTCACGTGCTAGCCTTAACTTTTATAACTCAGGAACAGCCAGATGGAAGAGATGCCTAGGGCAAGGCAGGTAGAAAGGGTGCCGAACTGCCACACCTTCCCAGGCACACCACCGTCCCCTCACCTCCACGTGTTCACCAACCCAGAAGCTCTCCAAACCCATCCTTCTGGCTTTTTATAGAGGCTTCATTACATAGGCGCAATTTATTAAATCACTGACCATGGATGATTAATCCACCTTCACCCCCTCTCCACTCTCTGAAGGTTAAGGGTTGGGACTAAAAGATCCAACCTTCTAATCACCTTGTTGGTTCCCTGGGCAACCAGCCCTCATCCTTAGATGGGATCCAAAAGTCACCACTTTAACATAATAAAACATATCTTTATGACTCTGTCATTTAGGAAATTCCAAAGATTTTAAGAGTTCTGTGCCAGAAAGGAAATGAATATCCATTATAGTATATTTCTTATAATAAATCATAATATCACAACTGCAAATGCTCTTTGGTCTGCTCGATCTACTACTCTTTCAAGGCACTAGTGAAATGTTCATGTCTCAGGAAACCCGTGTTTACCTATAACAAGACAAACTTGCTCCCATGTTGTCTGGAATTCCCACAAGATGGTTAATATGTTTCCATCAGTGCTTCTTCCCATGTGTTAATAACATACTATTGAAACTATCTCTCTAGCAGACTATGAAATATATGTAAGTACAGAACTTTTACGTTATTACTTGAGGTATCCTACCTAGTCCCTTACGTAATATATGGCACTCATTAGGTTAACAAGGTGTCTTAAATGAGTGAATGAATGAATTTCTCTTATAAGATGTACCTGGAAACAGTGAATTACTTTGTATAAATCCTAAATTGTGTTGTAAACATAAGAAAAAACATTTGCAAAAATTTAAACATAGTTAATTTGACCCATATCAAGGACAACCATGTCATTTGCACATACACACCCACAAAGATTTAAACATTGAAAACCTCTGTTATAATTTTATGAGAGTTTTAACCTAAGTGTAGCATTGTTATGAATGTGTCATTAAGGCATGTAATAAATCTAGGCACAATCCCATCTTAACAGAAATTGCATGTATATCATCATCATCATAATTCCCTTGGAAAAGAAGTACAAGTTTAAATGTGGAAGGCATAATAATCATGAGTTTTTTTGAAGTCCACAGATGTGCACTTTAATGACACATTAAGAAGCTGTTATTTTCCAAGTATGTTGGTAAGCTTTTTTAAGATTTAATTTATTGTTTTTGACAGAGATAGACACAGAGAGAGAAAGAGAGAGAAGGGAGAGAGCCCAGAGCAGTCTCCATAGTTGTACATCATTAGTTTTTCGACATAGTTTCATTCCACATAGGTGGGTGCGGAGCCAAATAGGGTGGAAACCAGGCCTGGGGCCTCCCTTATGGAAGGCATGCCCCCTCAAGCCAAGGACCAAACAGGGGACCTCCTACATGGAAACTTGCTATGCAGGAACCAAATTGTCCCCCTCCCCCCCCCAACAAGGGAAGCACATCACAGTTCAGCATATGGGTCCACATGGGCCGGAGTCTGGACTTGATCCTTGGACCTTGGGGCTGCAGAGTGAGTACTCAACCCGCTGAACCATCCTGGCATACCCGGTAACTTTTAAAAATAAACACACATATATATGGTGAATGTTTAACCTGTATTCACTAAGGGTGCTTAATTTTAGTTTGTAGATCTGGTTTTACTCAATCTTATAAAATTGAAAAGATATTTAGGGGAATAAACAATATTTATTCTTTGAAGATTAATTAACTAATAAACTATGTAATTTCTTTTAAATAAAAGATGATATCATAGCTGCCAAAAACTTTTTTTTTTCCTAGTGAATTTTGCACAGGAAAAAGTATACAAAGAATATTTGCTAACAGCAAATTGAATGTGAACTCTTCTATATATAGAACCATGATAAGCATGTACAATAATTTATTTTATCATGTAAAGCAGAGAATAAAAAATTATAACAAGGATTTATTTAGGTCCTTTTTTGCTCAACTTTATAGAACTTTGTGTGGTTATTGTTTTCAATTGAGCAGCACAAACAGAAGTCATAATGTTAATCATGCTGAAAAATTATATAGGCAAGGTCAGATATTGAAATAAATAAATTAGATAAAATAACACATGAAATAAGTGACAACAAGCATACAGCAAGACTTTATCAGAAGCAGATATGCTAATGTTGATAATTAATTGGTCTTTTGAATTAATAAAGTTAAATATAGCAGAAAAGCATTGGAAAAATTTTGTAAAATTTCCACTATTGTGTCACTTCCCCTTATTCTGAATTTTTCACAAAATGCCAGCAACAATTATTTGCACAAAATTCTTAACACAGAATGCTAGAATAAGAAAAATATATTGGGCACCTTCCAAATATGCAAAATAACTAAATATTAAACTGATTTCTTTAAAATAATTACTTCCTTATTATTCATATTTCAGGTGAATTTAAGTAGCTAAAGAGGCTTTCAAAATAGCTTAAATTTTTATGCCTAGCTATACGACTTTAGCCCTCTAAAGCAAGCTTGTCCAACACGTGGCCCAGGAAGACTTTGAATGTGGCTCAACACAAATTTATATACTTTCTTAAAACATTATGAGATTTTTTTGTTAGTGTTTTTTGTTTTTTTTTAAAGTTCAGCAGCTATCATTAGTGTTAGTGTGTTTTATGTGTGGCCCAAGAAAATTTCTCTTCTTCCATTGTGGCCTAGGGAAGCAAAAAGATGGGACACCCCTGCTCTAAAGAAAGAAATAAAACACCAAAGACCTTGTATAAAACTTCCTATTGATATATCTCTTAAGTCTTTGCTGATAGACTTGATTTGTCAGACATAGCAAAAATTATTAGGAGTTCTACCTTCAATTTATTTTTTTTCCAAAGAGAGATACACCAAGACTCAAGAACCATATCATGTTTAAAAAGACATTTAAAAGAAAAAAACTGTTATTCAGAATATATGTGCTTTGAAGAACTGATTGAACATTTGACTTAATAGTTTCTGAGTTATTTGGGGGGAAAGGTGGAATGTCCTCACGTTCCTGCAAATACTGAAATACATTATTATGACAGCAAAAAAATTCTAAACTACTACCAATTACTACCAATCATTTTATAGTTGTCCTGAGATGCATAGGGTGATTTCTATTCTGTTGGAAAGCAGGAATAACCAAGACAACAAAGAAACTGATCTTAGAGACACTTCATTTGTTGCAAATTTTTCTGAGTAATTCCACCTTTAGTCACTGTAGCAAGTATAACGTAATGAGATTTTGAAATTGTCAACTGATGGTAGTTGGTGCCAATTCAACAACACCAACAGAAAACCCTCACTTAGGGTGAGATGAAGAAAACTTTATTCTGTGAAAATAGTTCAAATGTGATACAGGACTGCTGTGGAGCAGCACAATAGAATCACAGCTCAATTATGAAGAGGCACGGCTGTGAGGCAGCCCTGAGGCGAGATGGCCCTCTCCAGCTAGACAGCTCTTTTCAACTCTGGTCTCCTGAGATGTCTCTGGTGTTTCAGCTCCAGCCAGGGAAATGCAGTCTTCAGTGTTCAGTGAAAAGGGAACACACACTTCCTGAACCAGAGGAGAGCTGACTATATATATATATATATATACACACACATATATACACACACACACACACACACACATACATACATACATTTTATATATATATATATATATATATATATATATATATATATATATATATATATATATATATATATATATACAGGAGTCCACCTCCCTGGTCCCTGAGTAGTTAGTCCATCCTCATGCAAATAAAAATTGGTCAATATGGAGCTGTTGTGACTGGTTGGTGAAGGTGCTGATGGGTATTGGTTGAAATATAATTCTAGGAACTCCTTCATAAGGGCTGGCTCGGATGGCAGGAACATAGTGCAGGCAGGAAGTTCAGAGTGAGAGGTAGGCAGTTCAGTGAAGGCTCCTGCCTGAAGTATGGTTTGCAAGAGTGGGCCTTGTTTTTAAATTGGAGCCCATTTAGCCACCAAGAGCTCATCTTATTAGGTATCTCTTCTTTTTTCTCAGGGCCCCAAAATGCATATACACTTTTTTCTATGATTTTTTTTCTTAATTCGGTAGTTTTCCACAATTAAAGCTAGAATTTGCCTCAGGAAATGTAGAAAACAAACAAAATCCAGTGAGAACAAAAAATTAACTTATTAGCTTTTGACCTTCAAAGCAGAATTTCATAAATGTATACCCCCAAAAAATAGACTGAAAGTAGGAGCACATTTTTATTTGCAAAATCCAGATGTTGTTGAGAGGCAAACATTGTTTTGTTTCAATTCCCAAAGCTGGACTTTGAATATAGCAGTGGCAAAGACTGAAGAGGTAGACAGTTTATGCCATATCCACTCAAAGGGGAATAATATACCAAAACTGTTTCCTCCCTTGATATCTGCATACCTAAGATAGAATTCAAAGGAGAAGGAAAGGAGAAGAGAAAAAAAAATAATTTTTTTCTGAAGAGATACTTTTTTTTTTCCCCAAAGGGACTGAGTTATAAATCGAAAGAGATTAAGTTTCTTAAATTGACAAGATTCAGGTGAACTACCCACTGTATCTGAGCTGGAGTGTTAAGCTAAGTGTAACTATAAGAAAATAAGTACCATTTTTGCAAACTTAGATCTGTAAATTTATAATTCATTACATAGACAGATACACAAGTGTTCAACAAATAAAAACAAGCATATGCTAATCTTTCTTTCTCTTTTGCCAAAAACATGAAACCGAAAGGCACTTTTTCCCCTCCTTTAACATAACTTCATTTTCCAGACACCTGTGTGTAGTGGCTGAAAATCGGGAAGGATATTTCAGCCAAAGGGGTAGGGCCAGAGAAGCAGGGGATCCCAGCCAAACACCAGGCTTCCCAACCCAGAGTCCTAGTGCTGGGAAGAGCCCCCCACATCTGGCTGTAAAAACCGTGGGGATTCTGGCTATCTGGGTGGGATAAGTCTTTGGGAAACCCAGATGTCCTCTGAACGGGCTCACGGACAGGATCATTCGTGCACAAGCACTCATCTTGGGCTCCAGCAGCGGTACAGTGACCCAGGAGGAGTCTGAGATGTACAGAGGGAGACTGAGTTGTGTGGCTTTGGTGTGAGGATTGGAGGGATAGTTGCCATTTTCCCTGAGTGGGGTTTCCTCCCACGCCACAGCAGGCAGGTGCCACTTTCCTGTGTTTTCCCCCACATGGCCAAATCTGAATCTACTTTGGTCTGGTGAACTCAGCTCCACTTTGGTGACTTTCTGGGGCCCCACCCCACCTCACTCAACTTGCACAACATGGGAGGCTCTTTTTGGCCAGCAGCCAGGCCTACCCACATAGGACTTTTTCTAAGACAACTCTCCAGGGTCTGCCAGTCCCAGGTGACCAGAGGCTGGCTTTGGGTTACTCTGACACTTTGGCTGAGTAGCTTCAGGCTCAGCACTAAAACCAAACCAGAATCTACATTAACTTGGTGAACACCATTCCCCCACCCTGGTGACTCCTTGAGACCCTGCCTCACCCAACTCCCTTACTGCAGTAGCCTCTATCAGCTGCTGAGCCTTAAGGGAGCCAGCAGGTAGCAGCTTTTTGAAGATATACCCCAAGCCTAGTATTAGTGGCAACCATCTCAGTTCATAGCATGGCCTCTCTCACGTGCCTTCAGGTCCAGCACAGGCAGTGACATACCACAGATTGCTTTGAGGTCCCAAGATAAATATACTTGGAAATCAACTTCAGACCACAGCAGAGCTCCAGCCAATTAGCCCCACAGGGGACACAACGTAAGAGTAGTCTCAGAATTCACCAGAGCCCACTGGGGTGATTTCCAATTAAATGAATAAGCCCCCCTGCATGTGTGTGGACATGGCTGACCTTGATGGCAAGTCAGCCTGAGTATCTATTTCACTCACTGATGTGCCAACAGCAATCGAGGTTCAACTGGAACAGCAGGGCACACACAACCCACACAAAGGACACTCTTAGAGGACCTAGCACAAGTAACCAGGGGCGTTTTGTAAAAAGCACCCTGGCCAAGACAAGAAATGTAGCAGATATACTTAATAAATAGAAATTAACATAGAAAGGCAGCCAAAATGAGGAAACAAAGAAATACAATAGACTCTCAGTTCATTGGCACCCACGAAGATTTATAGATGCTGGATAAATGTAAGGAGACTTTGCACTAACTGAAACTCAAGCAATTGGCAAAATCTCAAACAACTGGCAAAAATTTTTTGCCTAGTTTCTCTGTGCTATAAACTGTTTATTCTTCATTGGATATTAACCAGCTCAAACTTATCAGTCCTACTTCTGACAACAATCAAAAGAAAAATGAAGTTCAAGATTTCTATTCCCAAGTTAGTACTTTACCAACTATACTTACAGGAACTCTGCTGTACTTACATAAACTCAAATCCTTAGGAAAAGAAAAAAAAACACACACACACAAAAAGAAAGTCACTATCATATTTCTTTTAATGTGTCTTACTAGGCTCTTATAAAACTTTTCTCTGTGAAGTAGCTAGAAATTTATCAAAAGCTTGGAAACAGGCAAAAGGTGCCATCGCTTGTCCTTTGTCCTTTTATTGTCCTGTTGGCAAGCATTATGAATAAGGTCTACCTGGCAGATACCTAATTCTCCAGGACTGTGTACCTTTGTTCCACTTAGGACTTACTACTGGTTAGAATTTGTTACAATTTTGTAGGAGTACAAGCTCATTTTGTTTTTAAAACTAATAGCTTGTAAATGATTCTTGTCACATAGTAATGCAAATGAACTTTATTATGGTAGAGATGGAATAATTTTTTTCAATAGATAATCCTGAAGGTCACATTATTATTATCCTGTAGGGCAAGAACCAGTTTTGTTTCTAAATGAGAAATTTTATTTAACCATTCTCTCTTTATTCAGTCCCCCTTAAATAAGTATTATTGTCTTGGCAGCTCTTAAGAATTTTTGACACATTCTCACATTAAATGTGTAAAAGTCTTGTTTTCACCTTGGAAAAATATTCTTTGAATGTGTGCTTTGACTTAGAAGCTACTAATTTTCTAAACAATTTTTTTTCATATCCAGGTGAAAAAAGTGTAAAGTAAAAAATAACATATGAAATTATAGATCTACAGGTAAAATGAAAAACTACTCATATAAAGCTCCTATAAAAAAATCTAGGTAACACTGGATTAAAAAAAAAAAACTTCTTAAATATAACACTGAAATCATGAAAAATAAAATAAAAAAAATTGATAAATAGAAATTTATATTTTTAAAAATCTGCTCTGTGAAAGACAATGTAAAGAGAATGAAAAGATAAGCCATGGCCAGAAAAAAAATTTTTTGAAAAATACGTATATAATAAAGGACAAGTATCCAAAATATATACAAAAAATTAATACATAATAAAGAAGCAGTTATAATGAGCAAAAGATCTGAGCAAAAACCTCAACAAAGAAGATCTATGAATGAGAAATTAGCATATGAAAAGATATTGAATATTATAAATCAGCAAGGAATTACAAATAAAAGTGATAATGAGCTACCAACACATATCTATTACAGTGTCAAAATTCAGAAGCCTGACAACACCAAGTGCTGGTAAGAACATGATCTTATTAAGCGAAATAAGTCAGACTGAAAGAATCAGGAAAAATATGACCTCACTTATAGGTGGAATATAAAACTGAAAGAAACAAAGACATAGAGACCTATGGACACACTCAATAGCTTGGTGATTGCCGGAGGGAAGGGGAGGAGTGGGGAAGGAGAGAGAGAGGGGAGGTGGGAGAGGGCACCAGCATTATGGACACACTCAATGGTTTGGTGGTTACCAGGATGGGGGGAGAAGGGGGACCGTTGTGGGGGGAGGTGGGAGTGGGCACTAGATATAAGGTGATGGAAGGGGAACTGATACTGAGTGATGGGCACATAATACGATGCATGAATGATGTGATGTGGACTTATACATCTGTAAACTGTCTAATTGTTACCAACCAATGTAACCTCATCAAATTTAACAATAAATTAAAAATAAATAAAAATAAATAAATAAATAAATAAATAAATAAATAAAAAGAACATGAAGCAATAGAAAATCTAATTCACTGTTGGTGGAAATGCAAAATGGTGCAGCCACTTTGGAAGACAGTTTTGCAGTTTCTTATAAAACTAAGCATACTCCTACTATATGATCCAGCAATTATGTTCCTTGCATTTACCCAGATGAGTGAAAAACTTATATGCCCACAAAACCATCATATAAATGTTTATAATTATTAAAACTTGCAAGTAACCAAGATGTCCTTTAATAGGTGAATGGATTAAAAACAACCCACAAAATCTGAGATACATCTATAAATGAAATATTACTCAGCAATGAAAACAAATGAGTTATCAAGCCACAAAAACATGGAGGAAATATAAATGTATTGATATCAAAATAAGCCAATGTGAAAAGGTTACATACTTTATCAGTCCCATTATATGATATTCTGGAGAAGGCAAAACTATAGACAAAGAAAACAAAAAAAAAGGCAATAGTTGTCAGAGATTCCAAAACAAAAAGAGAAGGATGAATACACAGAACACAGGGAATTTTCAGTGTAGAGAAACTATTCTGTATTATATTGTCATGGTGAATGCATGTCATTATACCTGTGTCAAAACCCATAAAATTTAAAACACATAATGAACTCTAATGTAAACAATGGAATTTAGTTAGTGAATCAATATTGGCTTATCAGTTGTAACAAAAAAGAACACTCTTCAAACAGTCAGTATTCAATGCCAAGTCCATTTCAGACCTTTAATAGGCAATGTGTTTAGTTCATCTAAAATTAGAAGAAAACTAATAATGTTGAATCATATATATTCAGTAACATTCATTATCATAGATATCTATAAGTAATGAGGAAGGAATTTTAAATGTGATCAATTTTTTCAAGAATTGGAAATATTCCAAGAATATAACTAAGAAAATGTTTGTTTGTTTTCCCTCAATTCTAGCTTTTACACAATTCTATCTCTGATTGTCAATTTGTTTTTAATTTGATTAATGGAGATTTTAACAAATAAATTTGAAATGCCTGTTTGTTCATGGGCATTGTGTTAAACTACATATGTGCATTACTTGATTAAATTCTTATAATCATCCTAAAAGATGGGTCTGCTACATATCCATTTTAAAGCTGAAGAAATCAAGTCTTTGAGCAGATAAATATCTTTCCAAAATCCATAGTTACAGTAATTGAGCCATAACTCAAAATCAAGTTTGTTCCACCTCCTAACATCCTATAAATGTTAAGGTCCTCTCTGGCTTTAAGATATGGTGATTCTGTAATTATATTACTCAGCTACCCCCAAATGTATGATGAGTGAGGAAATTGTATGCTTAAGATATCAATTGTAGGCTTCAGAGCATGAGATATCATCTTGTGTAGAAAGATGGTTTTAATTTTATACAAGTTGTACAAAAGGCTTTATAATATTATGTAGTTGAATGTATTATAAGTTTTCACATTAATTTTAATTGGGCATGAGATATCATCTAAGTATATTTAGAAAGATAGTTTTAATTCTACAAAGCTCACATAACAGTGCTCTAGTAATGTTAATACCTTGGATCTGCATGGAGCCATTATAGCCAAAGGGAACCTAAAGTATTCTAGATATCACTAGGGAAGACAGCCATAGAAGAAACTAAAGCTTTACTTCTCAGATATTTATTCTGATATAGGAACAAAGTCTAGGTTATTGCATTTTATGCTGCCTTTATCTTGACAAAATAAACAAAAAGAAAAAAGTAAACCAAATCTTGGACATTATAATTCAGCTCATCCTTCCATTGACTCCTCTCAGACTGAGTTTTCATGTTAATTTTCCCATTGCTTCCTCTCCCATAGACCAATAACCTATTAAAATCTAGTATCAAAGCACTGGGTTAAAAAAAAAAAAATGCTCTGAAGATATTACCAGATTGAACATCAGGATTGTCAGCAGGAACAGACAGTAGTGAGCAATTCTGCCATTTTATGCAATAAAACCATTCAATTTCTGCACATGGGATGCTTATGTCGAATGCCTGTGTTGTTGAATATTATTGTAAAAAAAAAAACATTCATTTGGGTGCTGTTTCTTGTTTATGGTTGAAAATACAGAACAACTTGGAAATCCAAGAAAATACTGCCACTACTTTAAATGACTTCCTTGAGATATATGACACATATAGTAGAACAGAAACTCCAAAGAATAAAGTACATAAAATTACAGATAAAATTAGGAACTAATTATTTGTTTATAAGCTGGCAAATTTTCTTTTTTTTCCTCCAAGAACATTAAATATATAGTTCAATTATTTTGATTACCATCTAAAATACAATATCGCTCATCATTTTTTTAAAAAATGGGTAAAAATTAAGAAGGACAAGACTGTTACTGGATAGATGCCCCAGGGAAGTTCGTTTCACAAGTCAATACATGTATTTTAAACTCAGTCTCAATGTCCTTTTATTGAAATTTATGTCTCAAAAATTGAAATTTATTGTTCTCAGATGCCCCAAAATTCAGAGTAAATCTCACTCTATGAGATGAATTCTCTTTCTCAGTCTCATTATTAATATTTTCAAGGAACTTTTTAAAAACTGGAATTTGCCATGCAAATGGCAAAGTCCATAAGGTTAGAAGCAAATTCAAAGTGTGTTCTCTCATTACAAAATGTGTCATTCACAAAATATTATGGCCAACATTTTTTCAAGCAATGTGGAAGTCCCTACAAAACTACATGTAATTAAACAGCAAATTATAAGGACTAACAAAAAGTGAAGAGTGAAATATATTGCTAACATATATAGATGGTGCCAAAAAAAAAACGTATACACATTTTAAGAAAGGAGAAAACTGTATTATAATTGCAATACTCTAATAGATACTGATAACAAAATATTAATATAATTCACATTTCACTTCTGCAATTACAAGAGATACTCAAAGTGGTTACTTACCATCATCATCCGGAAACTTCTGATTATAGCGAATTGCTTATTGCTTGAACAACACTGACCAAAGGGTCCACTTATATCACTGTGCATGTTACGGAAAGGTTTCTGGAGGCTTGGGGGCAAGGCCGAGGCCTCCCCTTCACCTCCCTTTGTGATTAGATATAGAGAAGAATATGTACATGCAGCTTTGCATTTGGGTCAGACCAGTTGATTACTAGGTCTGGGGTTAAAAGGATATGTATGGGAAGGGTCTGCTTGTTCCTGTTAACAAATCTGCTTATGCTAATGAATAACCCACCCTTTACTTAACCTACAATGTCTCTTAATCTCTTCCCTATTCTTCATTTCATGATTGTTATCCAATCAATGTAAAGCAATAAAAACCAGCAGTGAGGAGAGCTCTTGGCTAGATGCCAGGAAGAGCCCTAGCCCTCTGCTCAGCTTGATTTTTCAAGACATTCCTGGTGCCAGGGTGTCTCTGCATCTCCAATTTGCAACATGTGCATGCCATTTCAATTGACGAACTTACCACGAATGCATGCACTTGTTAGGCATGTTGGAGGTCCTGTTGAATACTCATGTCTTCCTCGACATTGCACTTCCACATGTTCTCAAATTTCAAATCACTTCAAAATGGTCTTGCCCTCCTCAAACGACAACAGTGCTTCTGCCATTTTCTTTGCTGTCTAACCTACCTGGCACATGGTGATGCTAGTATTCACGATTAATGCTATCGTTTGAGTGAACATCATAGTGCACATTGCTACCATAATTTAATTCAACTTTGAAAAGTATACATGTATAACATTGTTTAGAATGTTTATGCATCCTTCCAGGGAACTCAGTGCACTTCATCTTAACTCAGACTTCTGAAGAGCCTGTGCTTATGATTTAGCTTTCCGTGAAATCTCTCTAAGAAGTTTCCACAAAGCTCTCTCTAGAATCCTATTCATAGTCATTCTATGACCTCTGAAATAGATCCCATTTTCAACAATCAGTAATTTCTCTCTTAAAAGTTCTCTTTTTCTTCATGCTCCATGTATTTATATACTGTTGTTCCATTGTCAAATTTTATTCTGAAAGCATGCACTGGACCCAAAATTGTACTAAATAAATATGCATTTATTTAACAATCAAAAGAAAAGTACTAAAAATCTCTCTGGGTTATATTTAAACGTGTGTGTGTTTGTGTGTGTGTGTGTGTGTGTTTTCTAATGTGTAGGACATAATCAGTCAGAAATAAACAGTGCAGTTTACTAAATTTAATTTAAGAAGCACCAAAATAACTAATTGAAATTGTGATATACTAGAATTTCAAGAGAATGATTATAAAGATTTCATCTTAATTATAAGTTGGGTATCCACATGAAAGTGTTATCTAGAGTTGATGACATAAATTAATACCTTGTAAGTGCGCCCAGTTAATGAAATTTCTGCAGAAGAGCTACCTAATTAAAACAGACTTTTTTGTTTTTCTGATAGGTAAAAAGATGTTTATAAGTAATTTAGCAATGGAAAATGATAAATCAGTGGAACGGTTATTAAGAATTATAGAGAAATAAATTCATTCTTTAATCTATGCAAAGGATTGGTGGCGTTAGGTTAGAAAGTGACAATCCCAATACTATCTTTTCTAGTAAACCAAGATTCTCTCCAGACATTTGTAGGTTTATGGATTTGTGTTGTAACAAAATGTAAACCACAACTACTGATTGAAATAACTTCTAATAAGTTTATTTTATAATGCTAACTAACCATTGCTGAACATAAATAATGCCTTCATTTAATGAAATGCTATAAAACAATTTAAAAGCTGACAAATCTTTAAGTTGCATAAAAAAAGTTTATGAGATTATTTTAAGGAAAAAGTCAGAATATATATATTCATTAAGATAAGACCTGTGTATAATAATCTTACCGGTATGTATGTATGTATGTAGGTAGGTAGGTATGTATGTATAATATAATAGCATATCTTCAGAAAAAGTGAGAAATTTCCAAACTACTAATAGTTTTTTGTTTTTTTTTATTAAATTTCTTGGGTTGACACTGGTTAGTAAAATTATATAGGCTTCAAGGGTATAACATTATAATACAATACTTATGTGTTGCATTGTGTGCTCACCACCCAGATTCAGTTCTTCTTCCATCTGTAGTTTCCAATGGATGGTGGCATTATGGATAATTTTTATTATTTTCTAAATCAATTATTTATTTCTATAAATAATAATGTATGTAGTAATAGATGAGTAATAGTTACCATTTTAATACTTGCTACTATGTAAAATTATACACTATTTTTAGATGAAAATGCTATTAAAGAGTGAACCTTGGTAGGTAAGAATTAGAGAACTAGGAATACTATTTGTTAATAACTATATGAGGGCTGTCTAGAAAGTATCCAGCCATGTAATATGAATAATAGGGGAATTTATAGATGGATTTTTTTTTCCAGACAGCCTCATACACTGCTAAAGTAAATATAAGTTTTATAGCCACAGATATGTTTTAACATCCTTAGTTCTCCCAGGATAATTTTCCTCTGTCTCTCTCTTTCTGCCTGCAAACTATCACTATAAGCTGATATTTTTTAAAAATCATTAATTCAGTGAGTATTTACACCGTTACCACCACCAATATTTTGCCAGGTATAGGAAATTACAAGATAAATAAGTACTGCCTTTGATTAAAAAAAACAAAAAAACCTCACAGTATAAGAAATAAGTAACTAAATAAATATTACAAGGAATTTTGACGAGTTCCATGATGTACATGGGTAAGGGTGGCTAGATCATTTCCTTTTCAAAACATACGCTTCCTTTTTCTATGTTTGTACATCACTGCATTACATATTATGGATTGTTCCATTGAGATGAGATTGATCAAAATGAGCATGCTTTGGTCTTTGTGGAAATACACTTTTTTTTTCTAGATTCATGTATATTCACAAGTTTCTTGATGACTATGAAGTAGAGGTGAGTTATTTTGCTACCCAAATGATAAATATGTGTTCAACAATCTCTGATGTTTCTAACTATGACAGTTTAAACACAGGTAACTGATATATTGTGGGAGTCACTGCTACAGTGATATCTGTATAAGAACTGAAAATGTTATCAAAAGCTTCTTTATTGGGAGAATTCTATGTTATCATGACGAATTTTCAAATACAAGATGGCTCTTTATTGTTTATATATTATTTTTTATTTCCACATTTTAACTGCTTTTTGTCACTTTTGTGACCTGCAAAATACAATTCATGTCTTTCATGTATGGACATCTCAGTTTAGCCTACATTCAATTTCAGTAAAAAAAAAAGTATGAACATTTTAAAAGTTCCTATTTAAAAATGTTAAATTTTACCAGTTCTTTTATTTCCTAATTCTCTATTCAAAAACAAGTTTTTATCTCACACAGAAACTTTCAAAGTGAAAATTGGCATGAATAGCAGTCATATGTTCAGCAATTACAATGACTGTATGAGACCAGTGCAATCTATGTATAAGGTATTGTAGTTAGAACAACTTTTTGCCAAGATTCAAACATGGTAAAAGACAGTAACACATGGAACAAACATCCATATAATAAGGATCACAGTAGGAGAAGCTAGTGGTAGTATAATGAGGCCAATGATAATAAAATCAGTGAGAAAGGTAGCATGACAGCAAGAATCGCTAATACAATTTAAGTTGTTAAGACTGATAAAAATGTAAAACATAATGTATTTTTATGCTGTCTAAATAAAAAGTAGAGAAATATAGACTTCATTCAAGATCTGAAATAAATTTGTGACATCTTTTTTAAACACAGAACCCAGCTGACCTACACAGCTTATTCTCCACTGTCAGACCATCTATAATCAAGCCATTTTGAACAAATACTGTGTTATTATCTCAGCAATCTTGCCTAGAAGGCCATTCCTTGCATTTAAGCATCTCTGCATGAAAAACTGATTCACAACATCTGGTCTGATTTCGTCTTCGTTTAATTTTTGTTTTGTTG
Source organism: Craseonycteris thonglongyai (assembly GCA_004027555.1). Lineage (NCBI taxonomy): Eukaryota > Metazoa > Chordata > Mammalia > Chiroptera > Craseonycteridae > Craseonycteris > Craseonycteris thonglongyai. The sequence continues at coordinate 17,267 of PVKE010014616.1, read as the reverse complement.
CCTTTTCCATTTTATTTCCTTTTCCAATCATGTTTGTTGAGCTGAAAATGGTAACTTCCATTCATATCTGTAGTCTTTAGTTCATTATTTTTAGGGTGAGTGGTCTACCTTGTCACTTCAAGAGAGTGTAAAATAATAATTTGAGGAATTGTAATTACCCTTGCCCTCATGCAATTTTAGAAAGTTGGCATGTTTTATTTTCTTAGAATATTATTCATATCAATAAAACACCTGAGTTAAAAATGGCCATGAATATTTTCTCAGTACTATGTATCCATAGGCTCTGATTTATTTTCCTTTTCTGCATCTGTTTGCCTCTTGGGTCTTTTGCTCTAGTGTGTTCTCAACATTAAAACAAAAGCAAAACAACAAAAACAAATAATAATCCCTTAAAACAATATTGTATTAATATAGAAAAACACAGGAGGTGTAAAATATTATCACCCAAATGATAAAAACAAAGCTTGATTTTGAAAACAAGTAAATTCAAACATGTGGCATCCTTTTTATCATGTGGTAGATGTGTAAAAAGTGGGATTGTCACACAATACTATAAAATGGCATTACAAATTTTTTTTAATAAAAATAAATAAAATGACATTACAAAACTTAAGCAAGAACTAGCCTATTTTTCTCATATTTAATATTCACATCAAACTTTAGACATAATACTAACAAAATACCATGTGTTATGAAGGAATATCAAGCCAAAATGCAGAATCTGATGGCTAGTTATCCTGTTATACCAAAGATCTATTCTGTGAGCTGAAGAAAATCACTGTATAAGCCCTAATGTTATCACACTTTCAATGAATATAGTCATACTGTAATAATGCTTTATGATTCTGTTTTCTCTGTAATTGGCTTATATGACTTATACTTCCAGTCCTTCAAGATTTAATTTTTATGTGATCTTATATAACGTGCTGCCAGATGCCAAGAAAAAATACATTTTTTTCTCATATTAATAATGTTCCTTCTCTGATCCATCCAACCTTAGTTTTTACCATTTGTTTATGGATTGTTTTTTTGTTTGTTTTTTTTTTAAAGATTTATTTTTATTGTTTTTTGACAGAGAGAGACACACGCAGAGAGAGACAGAGAAAAGGGGGAGGGCCCAGAGCAGTTCTCATACTTAACAGCATTGGTTTTCCATATAGTTTCACTCCACAGGTGGGCACGGGGCTGCGCAGGGCTGGAACTGGGCTGGGAGCCTCCCATGTAGGCCCCGGCAAGAACAGAACTGGGGGCACACCCCAGTTCAGCATATGGGTCCGCATGGGCCGGAGCTGGGATTCAATCCTCAGTCTCCAGGGTTGCAAAGCGAGCGCTTAACCCGCTGAGCCATCCCAGCTTCCCCTGTTTATGGATTCTTTATGTCATAATTACCTCTTTATTAAAAAAAACAACAACACCAAAAAGAAATCTTTGAAGATAAATGTTTAAGTATAATAATAATTTACAATAGTGCTAAAAATAATTGAAAGCCTGAAGACATACACAGACTCATATACAAATATGTATGTGTTATCTGCTTCTTATAGTTTATTAGATTTAATATTTGTAAGGGAAAAAAAATCTTCACAAGAAAAATATGTAAAATATTTAAGGTTAATAAAAATAATTTTCAGCAGAATTACTATTAATGTCCTACAGATTTGTCTATTATTTGTTTTCTGGGATCCAAGGGTACAGGGAAATATAATCTGTTAGATCATCAGTTGCTTAGGAATTTTTATCATTTGTTTTTCATATAACTTGAGCACTTTCTTTACCAGCTTCTTTTGCCTCAATGGATGATCTTGCAGGTCAAGTGTATGTATTTAGCAGACTTACTTCCAACTCTCACCCATATTTGTTCTTGTAACTGCATGTCATTGACTCTATAGGAATCAGGTCACAAAATCCAAAAATCTATAGTAGTTTTATCTCTCTTTTCCTAGGTTTGATAAAGACCTCTTTTATTAAGAAATATCTCATTCTCTCTGTTTCTTGAATGGACACATTTCAGTTTTCCAAATCTTTTTATAGAAAGATAAAATTTTATTTTATTGCTTATTTATCAAGTTCTGATGCTTATTTCCTCTTCTAATATCTTCATAAAAACTCAAGGTACTCTTTGACTTTTTTGTGGATGAGTGTTACTCACTAGTGTAATTGGGTATATCATATCCATAGACTACCTCAATATTAAAACAAGACTGCCACTTACAGTCTGGGAATTTCTGGGAGTATTTTGCCTCAGAAGTCAGGGACTACTATCATTTTGAAGCAACCACAAGGTATGTCAGAACATAGAGCAGCAAGAGGACACAGAGAGTCGTTAAAGCACAGATAATTTATGTGGCCTTCTTATCAATGTCCTAGGTTATAATATTGACTCTGCCACTTACTAGTACTATAAACTCTATACAGTAATACCCCTAAGCCTTAGTTTCTTCATTAATAAAATGGAATAAATAAGCTTAACAGTCTCTGAGACTGTTGTAAAGATTAAAGTATATATACGAAATACAATACCTGGTGTTTAGTAAATATGAAAATATTATTTATTGTTTGTATTTTGATTTTACCTTTTTAAGTCAGTCCCATTCCTAAATTATTTCCTTTCTTTGCTTCTAATGGTAAATGTTGTAGAATAACTCAATCTATTCACTTGTCTAATTTATTTTTATTATCAAAAATTTGTTTTTTATTATTATTCTTTTAATTTACACATTTTAATATAACGTGTATAGATTTAAGGGGTACAACATTGATCTTATACACATACAAGTATATATAGTGAAATGATTACTGTAGACAAGCTAATTAACATATCATCTCACATAGCTATCATTTTTTGTGTATAAAGAGAGCACCTGTAATCTCTCTTAGCATTTTTCCAGTGTTCAATACAGTTAATATTAAATATAGTCATCATGCTTGTGCACTAGATTTCTACATTTATTCATTCAATATGACTTCAACTTCGTACTCTGCCAATATCTCACCACTTACCTCATTCTACCAGCCCCTGGTAACCAGTGTTATACTATATACTTCTGAGTTCAACCTTTTTTTCTTTTTAAGATTCCACAAATAAATGACACCATGTAGTATTTGTCTTTCTCTGTCTGGCTTATTTCACTTAGTATAACGTCCTCTGCATTCATTCACGTTTTCAGAAATGGCAGAATTTTCTTCTTTTGCATGGCTGAATAATAGCCCACCTTTTTTATTTATCAACCAGTACTTAGTCAGTTTCTTGGCTATTGTAAACAATGCTGAAATGAACATGGGAGTTCATATATGTTTTTGAGATCCTGATTTCATTTTGTGGGAGATATAAACCAAGAATTTAAATTGCTGGATCATATGATAGTGCCACATTTTAATTTTTTGAGGAATCTCCATACTGTCTTCTATAATGACAGTACCAATTTACATTCCCATCAAGAGCATATAAGGGTTTCCTTTATCCATATCCTCATTGACACTTATCTTTGTCTTTTTGATCATGAGCATTCTAATAAATGTGAGGTCTCTTTATGAGTTTGATTTGCATTTCTCTGATGATTAATGATGTCGATATTCTTTTCATATATCTATTGGCCATTCATATGTCTTCTTTTGAGAAATGTCTGTTTATATTTTTGTTCATATTTAAGTGAGTTTATTGGTTTTCTTGCTATTAAGCTGTTTAGTAATTCTTACATGTTTTAAATAATAATCAGATGTATGGTTTGCAAATACTTTTTAACATTATTCAGGTTATCTCTTCACTCTGTTAATTGTTTCCTTTGCTTTGGAGAAGATTTTTAAGTTTGATGACATTCCATGTGTCTATTTTTGCATTGTTCTCTGATTTTTGGAGTCATATAAAAAAAAAATAGTGCTCAGACCAATGTCAAGAAGCTTTTTTCGTATTTGAAAAGCTTTTTTTCTCATCATCATCCACTCATTTATTGAGAGTAACACACTCAAAATGGAAAACACTCAATGTACATATTATTCAGGTTGTAAATACATTTAAAGAGGCAATCAAAACACTTCTAAACAGAAGAGTAACTGATTTCATTTCACATAAGCATGAAATATCTCAGATAAATTTTATTATAAACATAATATCATTATTTCATATTATATTTAATTACTAATAATTCAGGGAACAAAGGAAGGTAATCACCAATCCAGCAGTTACTTAACATTAAAAATATTTTACTGAATTTAAGTATTTTCATTTTTGATTATGAAAACTATTGATTAGATGCATAGAGAGATGCATAATGCTATGGCTGTTCACATCTCTTTACCTGTTTATCTCTCTGCTAGACTCTGAGCTCCTTGACTAGAAAAGCAAACTCTTTCATCCTCATTTATTGAATCTTCAGAACCAAGGACAATGTCAGGGATATAATAAGCACACAAACATTGTTAAAATAAACACTGTACATTGACAAATTTCTTACATTTCTATTTTATTATTTTGCAAATTATATTTACTGCATTCATATGTTACTATATCAACAATTAATAGAAACCTGAAATATTATTTGTAAGGTACTATATAATCTGTTTCATTTATATACTTAGTACATTATTTATTGGGTTTCTACTATGTATTGGACACTTCGTTAATTTTAAATTAAACACTAATAATATATTTTTTTAAGTTTTGACTATCTTAGAAGTTAAAGTCTATTGAAAAAATATGTAAATTAAAATACACTTAAATAGTAAATGTAAACGCAATACATAAGGCCATATGTTCTCTTACAGAACATGCTAGAGAAGATACTTCATATCCATGAAATATAGCTAGAAGCAGAATATTCAAAGGGGGTGAGGGCTTTAGAGTGAGAAAGTAGATGTGATGCTCTAACATCAGGCTGAAGTTAAGGGGATTGTATAAAGAAGTCCTACCTTTTTCTTATTATGTAAATAATATATGAAAGATTTAAGCACTGTCCATAGGAACTTATTTCAGTGGAATAACCAATCAGGATTTGACATTATTACAATGGATAACCAATTAGTATCTTTATGCAAATTTCAATGTTCACAGAAATAAAAAACATTTTTGGAGTCAAATAACTACAGCTTCACTCATTACTACACAGCTAGCTCTAGTTTAGATCTAATCAAACTTTTTGATAGAATGTTTGGAGTTAAAACCTAGGGTTTTGGTGTTAAGTTAGATACTTTATATTAAATAATTCCCCTGATTCCTGGCACATAATATATTCTATTAAATTGTAGTGTTATTATTTCAATTAATAAAGGGATCATTAAAAAGAAATATTTAATGAAATAATATCTAAATGTTGTTGTTTTTTAATTAACTTTCAATAGGCCATCTAATATCAAGTGTTAGCTACTTTTCTTTTGGCTCCTTAAGGAAGGAACATTTCTCCAACCCTGTGCAAGAATTCTTACACATTTCCCCAACACAAAACCAGGTAAAAATCTCTGCAACGTTTTCTCTGGAGCCACCCCCTCTCTCTGGATAACACTACTGTCTGCATTTCCGATTCTTTTGTTGTTTGCTTCATTTGAGCAGTACAATATAATATATTGCATTCAGATGTCTTGTGTTCCTATTTTGTGCTGCACTGGCTGGCGTGGTTATGCATATTCTTGGCAAGATGTCTCTTAAAACAGGTTTCAAACTAAACCTACTGTCTATTTTGCTGCAGTTCTATCTTCTTGATCAGAATATCAGTGACTGGATTTGTCACTCATGTTCCTCTCAGCCATACTAACCACTATAGCTGTGTTGGTCACATATTGAAATCTTTTCTGGCTGAATTGTCTGCTTAAATAGACATTTTAACTCTTCAGCTTTTAGTCCACAGTTGAACAAGACATTTATCCAACATTACGGTTTAGGGAGGAAGAAACAGATTTCTCTGCAAGTGATATTCACAGTATCATCCCTACTTGAAGAACAGGAAAAGGATATGTAATGGCAGTTAATCCAAATAAGAAAGAGGCTGAGAATACATGAGGATAATTTTGAGGAATGTTTTCTAACAATATGCATCTTCCTGACCAGCAAAAGCAGTGCTGCCTCCTATGAGAATCACCATTTATAATAGGGAAGAGTTACAACCTATTGGTATGATAGAGAGCTAATGATTAAAACTCTTTAATTTCTTAATTTGTAGGCATTCTTCTTTATAACTAAAGAGAATGAGAATAAAATACAAAATACTATGGGTCTTTATGTTCATTGAAGTGTTTGTCCTGTCCATTATTCATGTAATATATGTGTCCTATAAGTATTGTTCTTTGAATTTCCAATGTGAAAGTAAAAAATTCCAAGTTTACATGAATATTTTGTATCAATATCAAGATATTTAAACCTGAAACTGTAAGATATAATAAAAACCTAATCTTTAATATTTGTATTTTCAAGTTTTGGTATATAAACAATATACTTTATTTATATTGTTTATGTATTATCCTCTAATTTAACTGTACAAATACACAATAAATAATTACCATTTTTGTCCTCATTCTTATCAAAGAAAATAAAACAAAGAGTAAGCATGACTTATTCCAAGTTCAAATACTGATAAAAAATGGTAGAGCTGGGATTGAACCAGGAAATCCGACTCAAGGGATTTGGCTCTTCTTGATGCTGCTACTCTAGCATAATTATGTTATCACAAATAATGATATGCATAAGTTTTCCATGAAATAATAACACATCTACCTAATTGCAAAAATAGATTGTGTTATATATTTTGCTTTCTTAAGGTTTAAAAGCTTTCTGAACAAATTTTCCTTTTGAAGAATTTTATTTATCTAGAATTCACTAAATTGCATTGTTTTATTAAACAAATATGAATTTACTCTTAGGAAGGGTCCCTATGATAGTAATAAGTACTTATCATCAGACTTTCCAAGAATATCAAACATCAGCTAACAGATTTATGTGATAGTGCAAAACATCCAATTACTTTCAGCAGAATTGTTTCCTAGAAGTGCATGTATTCAAACTATATAGGGAACTTAAACAACTGTGTTTAAAAGAAAGGCGACAGGAATGGAATATTTGAGTCAATTCATCATTTTTATTATGTACTCTAAACTCTATCCAAGCCACATCAAAAAACTATATTTCACCATCATTTACTACTACTTCACCACTCCACTTTTAAAGCAGCCTATGCACATATCAAAAGGATGAACATACTTATACACAATACCACATACTGTAAGAGGAATACTTAGTGTGGATAATAAAAAAAACAAAGAAACTCTCAGACCATTGCTGCTTTTTAGATCGTTTCTAATATGTAAATATTCTTCTTTCTCTTAGTTCTCTAATTAGCTACGGCTTTGACATTAGGCATATATTTATTTGAAGCTAAAAGCCCACTCCAACAACTTTCACATAATAAAAAGTATTTTCACTCATTTTTTGCAGTTCCATTCTAACACTTAAATTATTTTTTTAAATCTCCATTTAGTACTTATTTCTCATTTTTCAAATGGTGGCTTCTTTTTTCTTCTTCAGGTGTGAAATTATAGTTTATGCAACCATTTTTTTTCTCTTGATAAAAGCATATATCATCCTCTAGTCATAAAACAGAGGCTCCTTTACACATGACAGAAGGGGCAACTAGGTCATTCTCACTGACACAAAGGATCACAGAAAAACCATAAAGTAGGCAAAGATTTTCTTCAGTGTCCTTTATCTTTGTCTCACTTTCTAATATTTCTTCTTCCAAACCCCCAATTTTTTTTTAAAGATTTACTTTATTGATTTTTGACAGAGAGAAACAGAGACAGAGAGAGACAGAGAGAAGGGGGAGGACCCAGAGCAGTCTCCATAGTTGACATTAGTTTTCCATGTAGTTTCACTCCACAGGTGGGCACAGGGCTGCACAGGGCAGGAACTGGGCCAGGAGCCTCCAACATAGGTCCTGGCAAGAACTGAACTGGGGGCACACCCCAGTTCAGCATATGGGTTCACATGGGCCAGGGCCGGTATTCGATCCTCAGTCCTCAGGGCTTCAAAGCGAGCGCTTGACCCACTAAGCCATCCCAGCTTTCCCCAAAAATTTTTATTGTTCTTAAGTTATCCAAAGTATACTACCTAGGCCTAACATAAAGTTCTTCTTGATATGTAAATATTCCTACCATTCCCCATTTATTCTTTCAATCATTTGAAAGAATATTCTTTAGCAAAAAATGGCCTTGGCAATCAGTGTTTGGATTCAAGAAATTCAAACTAAAATGTTAATTATTGCAATTCAGATATCTAATGTATACATTAAACACTTTTAAAAAATAGTGTGGCAACCTAGCTAAAAATGAATACATAAATTCACAGATTGGAATGGAAGATATTTTTCAATCAGTCCTCTCCTTGCTAGTCCTTATCTATATAAGCAGTCTACAAGTGCATAGATCTTATGCTCTTGACACATCAGAAAAACAAATACTGCTGTTGGACACCTAGCTTGGAAGTGGAAAAAGAATATACAAAATAACCTCAGAATGCATTGCATTTCTCTTTTGCAAATGGGTACGTTATTCCAAAACAAAATTATGGAATTTCTGGAGTTATTCTATCAGCCTAATTATGATTGTACCAAATATACTTTTGTTGACATTTTCAAGGTATTCTAGGTGTCTCTTATGTATAAAATAGTTAAGCTGTTTCTAGAATCATGGATAATAAAGGTGACTTCAAATGATATCTCACTGGAAAATAATTTGAGCAATGGAAAGAGGCCAAATAGAAATTTTCTAGATATGAGAATTTATGTTGCCCTAACTTTGCTTCATGCTCCCAACCCACTTAATATGCTTATGAACAATCACTTCACCTCATCACATCTTTTCAATCTAAATTCTTCAGAGAATTTCCTACCCACCCAGGACAGGGAATATACAAAAGATCTAGGAATAAACTTAGGGTTCCTCTAGGTTTAGTAGTTTCTTTGGAGAAAACAGAAAATAACATAAATCACAATAAAATGGTACAGCTAAACACACTGTTGTAATGTGATAGCTATGAAATACATTATCAAGTTTGATTTTGTGGAATTTGACTTGAGAACACTTTATTTGGATGTACTAAAGAAACATTTGGTTTATTTATAAAACAGCAAAGCAAGACTAAAAAGATTGATAGTTTTCTTTTCTAAACTGTGATAGGGAACATTACAAAATTTTAAAATGCAACAATTAGAACCAAGAGCCTGATCATACAAAATTCAAATCAAAGACCTTCTCTTTTCTTTATCTTCTAAGCAAGCCCATTTAGAGTGCCTCTGATATTCAGCACCAGCCCCTGGAAACCTCCATACTCAGGAAGCACAGAATTACTCAGATCTTTCCCACTTTTCTCTTCCTACTACCTATGTTTTTCACTCCTTCAGTGGTCTGAATCACTCTCTGCTATTCTGATTAAGTAACCAGTGCTAAAAACAGGCAATGAACACACAGTTAAAAACACTGGTATTTTTAAAAATACTTTCTAAATGAGATGCCCTAACTACAAAATGCTGCAGCAAGACTATTGAGGAAAGGTTCATAAGCAAGTAACTACATTTAGGATGACTCTGCCTAAATAATCAGATCATAAAGAAACATAAATCAGCCTTGGGCTTGGGAAAAAGCTTCGTGAAAATAATTATCCTTCAAGTGGAGACAGGTTCACAGACCTGTTTGCTCTTCAAAGAATATATTTTTCTGCAAATAGGACCACTCTTCTTCATCTAGCAGTTCTAATATATTTTAAGAACATACTCAAGCCCAGCTCTAAAAAAATCTAAGGAGACTTTGTTCAGTTAATTTTGCAAACCAACAGCAAGTCAGGAGTATGCTGGGTCCACTCTGAGGTCTGGCGCTAGTCCCAGCAAACAGGCTTCTGCATCTTGGCCCTATGTCTGTATCTTATATAGTTGCTCCTCCTCAATAGGGTTCTACTTCTGATTCTCAGTCCTTGGCTAAGACCATCCTAAGTACTGACAGGTTGCCCTAGTGGCCTCCTTCTTTCTATCTTTCTACATATTTGCTGTACCTTGGTTCTCTGTCAGGTCACTAGGTTTGCTCTGCCTTTTAGAATAATCATGTTATAATCACTGTTAGGAAATTCTTATCACAGGCCATCTGCCCATATTTCCATTATGTGTCTATTTTCTACCATCCTCAGCTACTAGGCTTCATCTGCTACAGTGGTAGTACTTGAACTTCAAAGATGCACTGTGTTTCCAAGATCCCTTCTTATCCTACTATTAGCCTTAGGATGCTATATTTCCCAAGGTTTACTCTGCCAATAAACATTCAGAACAAGCTGAACTTCTAAAGACAATTGAACCTCCTTATTTTTATATAAATCAAAGTATAGATGTCTGACAGGTGCCATTAATCACTTACTCTGGCATAGTTTGCAACTGGCAGAGCTGAGGTTAAAATCCAGTCTCCCATAATTTTAGTGGATTAAAGACAGCCAAAGGCCATGCCATTCCTCAACTAAAATCCTGCATGGGAATGAAAAGAAACAACATGTCGACTTGTATGACTTTGGAGTGGGGAAAAAGTATTAATTTGGTTTCCTAATATATAGGGTATGTGACTCTAAGCAAATATTTAACTTCTCTTATCTTCACTTTTTCTTCTGTCAATTTTCAAACAATAAGGTCATATTCACCAATAATATTTGAACATTTAGAAAGATGTGTTTATGTGCCTAAAATGTTGTCTTGAATAAAATAGGTCCTCGGTGAATAATAGGTATCCTCTATCTCTAAACCCTTCTCCACGTCTTAAATAAAATCAGTTTGTTTGTCTTTAAATATAGACCAAAATAATATAAAACAAGGTGTATATATATATATATATATATATATATATATATATATATATATATAGCTAAGTTCTCTAAATGTTTATTAAATGGAGCTGTTAAATATAGTCTTTTTAACTTATTTGATTTTATATATTTCTTTATGGTTTTCCTTTCGGTATATCAAATCTCAAATATGTATCAATAAATTAAATTTTTATCTTTACTTATATAAGTATTTTAAAAACAATTTCCAATATAACAATTACAAATGTAATAATTACTCTGTAGTAATTTTCACATAAATATAGATTTCACAACTTTAACAAAAATTTATAAAGCTTATCATTTAAGGATAATTTCAGTATTTGAGACACAGTGCTAAAAGAACTACATGCAGAATTGCTGAGCAGTTTTCCCAGAAGATTTACTCAGAAGAAAATGAAGAAGACAAAACTGTGCAAAAAGAAGTTGAACCACTGAGCTCTCAAATTATACCATAAGGAGTCTCCCAAATTGAGTCAAGGAGATAATATACCATCACATAAATACAAGCCAACCACTAACTGCAGCCTACCACTTGGGAGGTGTCACAACTTTGGGCAAGGATGATTCCTATGGTGAAAGGTGATTCCCATTGGGGGATATAACAATGAACCATTGGGCAACTCATATATTCTCAGTAGATGTCCCTAAGGAGAACAGAGTACCACAGTATCTACTACAGTCTACCTCTTGTACCACTCAGATTTACTTATTTCTTATAGTAAATTCACTATATCTGGAAATAGCATCTTAGAATCCACGTTGGTCCTGTTTCCTGGGTAGTTTACAAGTAACAAGTTAGTGAGATAAATTACAGCCTACACTGAGATAGCTACCGGTAATCTTTAGGCTATAACCAAGATTCAGTTGTTTCCATTATCAGCCATTCCATATTCACCTAATTCTTAATCTTCCTCTCTACTAATCTAGACACTGTGCATAATGGGGTGATCCTGACTTTCATCCCAGAGAGGTCCAAACTTCTGATTGCCTTCTATGCCGGGGCCATGCCTGCTGAACTTGTCCATTTATTATTGACTCTTGGCAAGGAAACGCCGAGAGGTAATAAAAAATCACTCAGGTTTCAAACATTATTGTGTCCTAATTGTGTATCATAGGTCTACCTTCTCTTACTAATCAGGATCAATGACTTCTACCCATAAAGTTTCTTATTTTGCTGTTAGCTTGGCTTGAAGTGAATAAATTGAAGCACTACTGAATGAAATGAGTGAGATTGGAAGAAAAATGATTTTAGAAGGGGGATGGGGATCAGGAATTCTTGTTTGATTTTATTAATTTTGAGATGTTCATATACATGTGCCAATAAGTGAAGATGTCAGAAAAATAATTAGATATACAAGTCCCACTCAGAAAAAAAGGTTGACACTAGCATTTAGAATTTGGGAGTCTGAAACATTTAGATTGACCATTGGAATAGATAGCTATAATAATGTTGAAAAAACAAAAAAAGATCAGTGGCAGTGAAGAGGCCATGAGAGTGAAAGGCTAGGGTATTGGATAGATCATGTGAACAAATGTGACTCACACAGAAAAATGGGGGTGGGGGGGAAGCAGTGTAAGGGAAATCAGAGATTTAGATACTAGTCTTTTCTAAATATTAACCTTTATTTAGTATAAACCAGTATCTCCTTTTATGGTTCACAGATCATTATTGAGTAAAACTTGAGAAAAAATTCCATTACTGGAGCACAATTAAGGTTGTTACTTGAATCTATGTCTCCCAGGCTGTAGCTCCTTTTGCTCACAAATAATTGCTTTTTGTATATTAAAAAATAAACTTGCATTACTAAGTAGTTTTTAAAATGTTGAGGTTAAAAAAAAGTTAAGTGGGTATAAAAATCCTAGGATTTCTTGAAGTGCTTAACATATTCATATTTATATTCATATTTATCTTAAAGAAACAAAAGAAATAAAGTACATAGAGTTTCCAAAACTCATTTAATTGCCTTTTCCAGTGATTATCTTAAGGGACTAGCATTTCAAGGAACGTATTGAACATATGTACTAATCAACAATTCAGTACAGTAAGTCCCATAACCCTTGAGAATGTGATCAAACTTACCATTACACTTCTGTGAAAATGAACACACACACACACCCCACACTCACGTGCACAACACACACACACACTCACACAAATTGCACAATTTCATGTAGCCCCTCAAACTTTGAGGGTCTCCCATGGAACCTAAGTTACAAACCTCTGCCCTCTGTTCTTGCTCCTAATCTCTGGTCTGTGACCAGCAACAGGAGCATCTCTTGAGTACACATTAGATTTGTAGAATCTCAGTTCTCATCCCAGTTTTACTGAACTAAACACTGCATTTTAAAAAGATTCTCTGATGCTTTATATCAGTTTAAGTCTGAAAAGTCCTGCTCTAGAAGAAGGTCAAATAGTTAATTTCCACATTCAGTAAAAAGAAAGGCTGGGGGATGCTCAGCATTTGAGCACTTGCCTCACAATATGGAGGTCCGGGGTTCAATTCCTGGCCCTGGCCTGGGCAATTCCATATGCTAAAGTGCAGCACAACTGGTAATCGCCAGCATTGCTGGCAGCAAGGGCTCTCACCTCCCATGTGGGAGGCCCCCAGTTCAATTCCTGCCCCACGCAGGCCCACATCCACCTCTGTGGAATGAAACTATGTCACAACTAATGATATACAACTATGGAGATTGCTCTCCCCCCCCGCCCCTCCACCACCACCCTTTCTCTGTCTCCTCTCTCTCACATTCTCTCAAACAATTAAAAAAAAAAAGGAAACACTGCCTTATATAATATTTCTAGACAATTAGAATAATTTAAAACATTCTTCTGAATTCCCCCCAAATGTTTACACTGACTCAAATCAGCCTTGATCATAGGTGGGAATTAGTTCTTTTAATATTTTGTCACTTTTATAAAACAAATAACAGTAAAATAGTAATAACCATTAATTATATGTCTGGTACAAGCTATAGTAGAGCTTGAAAAGGCATCCTCTTGTAACTTAAAACCACTAATGTATGCTTGACAAAGGCATAGAAATGTAACCTTAGGAGTCTTTATATTTCCTTAAAAGCTTCAATAACCATGTAACTCCATTATCTAGACAGAAACACCAATGCCGGGGTGTCCCGTAATGGAGAGTGGCAATCTGTAATAACAGAATACAAGGTTTTTCTTTGAGAAATTTATGTCTGATTACAATTTTCTACATCCAGATACCCACAATCAATAATAGATGACACTTTATCTGTCAAAGTAGGACTTTAAAATATGAAAACGGAAGATATAGAAAAGAAAGCAAGATGTTTCTTATGTATTAAATCTTCACAGCTATGTCCTGCTATTTGATAGAATTAATCTATCTTACTTTCAAGTTACATTTTAAAGAGAAAAACTAGTAATTCTTTTTAATTTTTCCATATTTGTTCCACTTTTTCTTTTCATTGGAGAAATAGGATGAGTAAAGCATTTAAATACATACGCATTTTCAAAAAAAATAAAATGGTATGCTGGTCAGGCAATTTAGTTCAAAAATGGATTTCAAAATTCATAAGAGCTTCATGATAAATATGAGAAAAAATGAATTCAGAAATAGGAAGCTGAAATGAACCCTGCTGGTTACAATTTTTATAGAATTTAGTAGAATATGCACTGTATTTTTTTTTAATGGAATTTTTAGAGATTGTCATTTTGGGAACCCTAACTTCATGCACTCTATATACAAATTATTCAATGATGACACTTCTTGACTGATCTTTAGAGGTGACCATTACACAAATGCATTCTCTATTTTGTAGTCATTGCTTTCTTTAGTTATAGTCAATGACATTTTGTAATACTTTTTTTTTAATGTTGGCCACAAATTGTCAAAGTCAAACTGATAAGGACACTTGAAAATGTTTCTTAATATTCCCCCATTAACCTTTACTAAAAAAAAAAGAAAAAAAAAAAAAGGCCTAATTTCTTATGGTAGCCTCATTAAATCTATTTTCTATTACTTCAACGTATTTCTCTAAGATCGCTCCTGTTTCTCTGTAACTCTTACAAGAGTATATATAATTCTCAAATAAGTCTCATCAGTTTTTCATAGCATATTAATATTTTTTTCTTTCATGTAGGCCTATTCATGTCCAACACCGATATTCATTTTGTTAAATTTTTTTCTACTAAAAACAGGAAGCCGTTCCTCTGTAATCAACAGGCTGTTTTCATGAGAATTGTCTGCTTTTTCTGATACGCATCTGCAGGGTGAATTGGTTCTAGAGAAAGGCTAGGTTTATAATCTCACCATTGTATTTATCGCTTAGCTTCTTTCAAGTCACTTGATCTAGCTACTGCTGCTGTAATCCCAGAAAGACAAATTTCTTAAAAAAAAAAAAAAAAATGAGAGAAAGAGAGAGAAAGAAAGAAAAAGAGCTTCCTTTGGAGAGCTTTAATCCCTTAACAATCTCATCAACTTCAACTACCCTGGGTAGTGATTTTTTAGCTGCCTGTCCAAACTTAATCCTCACATACAGGAAAATTCTAGAGCTACCAGGCTTTCAACAAATACACTCATTTTTAAGAATAATAATTCTACTTGATCATAATGTATTCTTAAAATGCCCTGACATTTTAAATGTGCTTTAATTTTTAATTACCTTGTATTGTATACATGTTTATATGTGAAAGTGGCTTATATATTTTTCCTGACTGCTGTGGATATTAAAATGACATTAATAAATGTAATCATGTGGCTTTACATTTTATTTGGTCTTGAAATAATTTGTAAAAATTGAGAATAATCACTTCTTTGAATGTTTGCTAGAATTTGCTTGTTATAAAACCTCTAAATCTGTTATCTTTTGCCAAAGGCAAAGGTGAAAGAGTTAATTTATTTGACAACTTTCTGAAGTTTTCTATTTTACTTAGCTCTATTATAGTAATATTATTACTAAATCCTCTTTCATGGAAATTGCTCATTTCATCCAAATTTCTGAATGTATTGAAGTTGCATTATTTAAATGGAAAATTCCTTAACACTTTTTATATTATTTCCTAATGGTATTTATGCTTCACTTTATTTACAGTTTGGTTTCCCTTCACAGGTAAATATTGTTTGTGCTCTTTTTTAAAAAACTGTATTCTGTTTTGTGTTAAAAAGAAACAGGCCCAAAATGGAATTGATTTGAATAAGCCCTAGTAAGACTTAATACCAAACCTATTGTATGTTTCCATGTATAAGATAATATTTTTGTCTAAAATTGTTAGACCAAAAATTGGAGGTCATCTTATACATGGGAGTAGACCATGTATTGATTTCTTAACGTTGGGTTAGAAGATTAGGAGTCATTTTATACACGAGGTGTCTGTTTTACATGGAAAAACACAGTAATTGCAGTTTCAGCCTCTCCCAGGAATGAAATGTTAAACCCATCTGGAATTTCCTGGTCAGCACCAGTTAGATAATTTGCCAGATGAGACCCCATGGCTTCCCCTAAGGAAAAATAACCTTACCTGAAATAATCTGCTCTTAAATTCCTTGTTACACCCTCTCTCTGCCTATAAAAATCTTCTATTTTGTATAACTCTTTGGAGAAACTCTCTATTTACTAGATGAAATGCTGCCTCATTCATGAATCATTCAATAAAGCCATTTAGGTCTTCAAATTTATT
The DNA here is from genome assembly GCA_004027555.1 of Craseonycteris thonglongyai. Lineage (NCBI taxonomy): Eukaryota > Metazoa > Chordata > Mammalia > Chiroptera > Craseonycteridae > Craseonycteris > Craseonycteris thonglongyai. The sequence goes on along the minus strand of PVKE010014616.1, from coordinate 771 downwards.
TCATTGAATTTTTGTTCTTGAACACATGCAAAAGCTTTGTTTCTTTCACTAAGATTTTAAAGAACTAGGTTAATCTGTTTTTATTTTCTATTAATTTCTTCTTTACTCTCTCTTTTTTTTTCTTTCATCTATATTTTCCAGATTACCGGTAGTTCTATTGTTCTTTGCCTAGTTCCTAGTGATAAATACTTAAATAATGTTTTCCCCATTAAAAAAATTAAATATATACCCCAATGTTCATCACAACACTATTCACAGTGGCCAAGTCATGGAAACAACCAAAGTACCCTTTGATAGATGACTAGATAAAGAAGCTGTGGTATGTTTACACAATGGAATATCATTCAACTATTAAAAAAAAGATGAAATACTGCCATTTATGACAACATGGATGAAACTTGAGATCATCATGCAAAGCAAAATAAGCCAAACAGAAAAAAATGAAGAACCATATGACTTCACTCATATGGAATATAAAACTGAAAGCAACAAAGAAGCAAAATTTCATTGGCACAGTCAGTAGTTTAGTGTTTACCTAAGGGTGAGGGGGAAGGAGGTGGGAGAGGAAGAAAGGGAGCCAAACATATGATGATAGAAAACTGACTCTGGGTGGTGAACACATAATGCAACACATAGATGATGTACTGTGTATTTGTACACCTGGAACCTATGTAATATTTACTAACCAATGTCAGCTCAATAAATTTAACAAAAAAATTAAATATTTATTTACCATATAACTTTCAGTTATTACAGATTTAGATACAATTT
>PVKE010014615.1:20242-34753 GCA_004027555.1 Craseonycteris thonglongyai | reverse complement strand
TAATATTTTCACTTATCCAAATATATTGGTGTCTCTAAGTTATCAAACCATGAAATTAAAGCCATTTAGAAATTCACTATTCATCCAGAAACTTTCTCTTAAATATGGAAAGTTTTTAGCAGCTATTAATTGTAATAAGTAGTCATAGATTTCTTTATTTTAATAAACTTATTTGATGCTCCAAGATAAAAGGTAGCAATTTTGAATAATTTACTTGTAAATCTCATAATTTTATATGTATGTAAAAGAGGTATACAACTCTTAGCTATTTCTATTTCTACTAAAATCTGTGGATATATTTTTATTTTTTTATTACTTTATATTTATATTTTATTTATTTATTTATTGTTTATATCTATATCTTCACTTTTGATGAAGAAAATCTTTAAGTTTAGATACTCTATAGGGTTCTATTCTTGACTTTATCACTTATTTTTTCTCTTAAAGATTTATTTTTATTTTTATTTTTTTACAGAGAGAGAGACAGAGAGAAGGGCCCAGAGCAGTCTCCATAGTTGCATGCCATTAGTTTTTTTATATAATTTCACTCCATAGTTGGAGATGGGGCTATGCAGGGTAGGAACTGGACCAGGAGCCTCCCATATGGGAGTCATGCCCCTGTGAGCTGGGGGCTTCCTACATGGGAATCCTGCCTGGGGTGGGAGTCAAACCAAGGCCTCCCACAGGCAAGGCTTCTCCCAGTGAGAACCAAACTGGGGGCACACCCCAGGTCAGCATATGGGTATGCACTGGCCGAGGCTGGGATACGATCCTGGGACCTCGGGGTTGCAAATGAGCATTCAACCCACTGAACCATCCCCACATTCTCCTCTTTCCTTCTACACAGTCTCCATGAACCATGATACCAGTAGTCATAGCTCCAGCTATCACTAATATCCTGATGGTGCTCAGCTCTTTAGTGCCTCCTCAAATTTTTCAAAGACTACTTTCAGCCAATGGCAAAAAAATTTTTCTTAGATTTATAAGTACATCAAACTCAAATGTTCAAATATGATAATCACATTACAAATTCCTATTGATTTCTCATTATGGTATTCTACTCACATAACTCTGCTGTCACTACTGTCTTACCGGTAGTTCAAGCCATCACTAGCTATGCTTCAGGACTCTACAAGTATATAGTCAGGAAGAGAAAAAATACTGAAGGCAAGCAAGCCATTGATTCAAGTCCTTGCTAACACCACTGATTAGTCACATAACCTAGGACAATTAAAATTTCTGCAATTCAATTTTTTCATTTGTAATCTGGGGTAATAAGATATGTGTATTACCTACATCATAGCATTTCGTAAATATTAATAACGTATTATCTGGAAAGTACTTCGATTAGTGTCAAATATGTGTTAGTTATCAGCTATTATTACGATTATTTCTCATTTGGATGACTAAAATAACCTCATAATTTTACCTGTTGATATGCTGTCATTTCAAATCATTTTTACAGGATTTTACTAGAATGATTTCTTATAATGATTATTTGATTGTTACTTTTCTGCTTAACATACTTCTATGACCCCATTTATTATAAAATTCTTTGACAAACCTATACTCCCTTTAGTAAGCTGGCTTATTAATATTTATTAGATTTAACTTCCATCAGTCCTTGGATATTCTGGGAAGCAGACTGCAAGTGGAGATCAGTGTATTAGATTCATTAGAAATAGCTCTTGGGATCAACACCAGTTAGAAAATGGACAGAAATGAAATTGAGCAGGAAAAACGTTGAGCATAGGGGCCCTCAGCTGAATTTACCAGGAAGTTCTACGACTGAAATGATCCTGGGATCCCTATGCCAAGTGGAGATAGGAGGGTGACTATTTATATCATTGTGCCTAGAAATTAAAGGATGTGGGCCATGACTTCTGTTGTCATCACTATATATTATAGTCATTGATTCTTCACATGGAGTATAATTTTTTTTCTTGTTTATTGATGCAAAGTTTCTTCTAGAATAACAGCTTCCTTAGTTATAATACAAAAAAGAGGGATGCTAAAGAAAAACAAATGCCACCCCTCCAAAAAAAAACTAACCTTCAGTAAATTAAAAGCAACAACCAAAAGGCTTTCAAATGTAACACTATCTAATTTTGAATACTATATATAAATTACCAGAACAGCAAACTAACCCACATATGTGTGTGTGTGTGTGTCTCTCTGTGTGTATGTGTACCATACTTTGCATACACATACAGAGTCTGGCAGAAGTAATGCCCCAAGCATAAGAACTGCCCCTTTTTTATGATCTGGTAATCTATACCAAATCTTTTCTTACAAAATCATAAGCGTGTAAGTCTGTAACATAACAATATCGGACTCGAGGGCTGCTGGGATGGCTCAGGGAGTTGATTGCTCATCTTACAATCCTGGGGTCCAAGGATTATATACCAGCCCAGGTCTTTGAGGATCTACATGCTGAACTGGGGTGTGCCCCAGTTTGGTTCTCATCGAGACAAGCCTTCCATGTTGAAAGCCCCCCAGCATGATTCCTGCCCTGAGAAGCCCTGCGCTCACCTGTGGAGTGAAACTATATTGAAAAGTAATGATGTACAACTGTGGAAACCACTCTGGGCCCTCTCCCTTCTCTCTGTCTCTCTCTGTCTTTCTCTCTCTCTCTCTCTCTCTCTCTCTCTAAATACAGAAAATTAAAATTAAAAAAAATATCAAACTCAAGTACACTATATGACATTTTAGGTGGCATGTTCCATTTGCTGTCCTGTCCTATGACACAAAGCAAGCCTTACAACATTACATGTTACTTTTGCCAGACCCTTTAGACTATATCTTCAAGGAGATGTCAGTGTTTACATAAGTACCTTCGATGTAGTGTGGTTGGAAGTAATGTTGTACATAGGGTCAAACCTAGAGATAAGATTAGAAAAAATACAAACACCCTGTGAAGTATGTTAATATAAGGATTATTATTATAGCATTGAAGGCAGAAACAAAAATCTCCACCCTCTGTGTTGCCCTCACAATGCCAACAAGGGCCAAAGAAGAACAAGAGAATCTCACGTCCCAATGGGAAAGAGTGGCCAGAAAAAGTGTTCAGTGACAACAGCAAGGAACTGGATGGGAATGTCTTATAATACCACCCCCAAATCTGAATACTTCACACCCTTATTTGAATAAAATCCTAAATTTCTTTGTTCTTTGGGGCAGTTGCTCCTCTGGACCTGCCCATTATCATGCCATTTTGAGAATGCACTATTTCTTTTCTTTTAATAAATTCACTGCTGGCCTGCTTTATTCACTGCATTCTTTAATTATTTTCTGTGATAACACCAAGAACCTCTTCTCTGGTAATAGTAGTAGCAGGGAAGGACAGGAGCCAGAAAGAAATCTTGAGACCAGTTATCATATATGGCAATCCAGAGAGACGACAGGGCAGTCCATTGCCCAGGGGTGCATATGATGAGATGCCAAAGGTAAGAGCTACTTAGGCCATTAAACAAATGCAGGTAGTAAACATGTGCATGTTGGAGGTGAGTCATTAGGAAGAATTTAAGATTCTGTGTTTAGTGACTGGAGGGATACTTGTTCTCATAAAGATAAGTAAAATGCATATTGTATGACATATTATGATCTCAGTGACATTAATACTTAAATCATAGTGCTTTGTTTTGTTTTGTTTTGTTTTGTTTTGTTGTTTTGTTTTTAGTATGATCAAATTAAAGAAAAACATGAAAAGAGTAAATACGACTAAGGGCAAGCCAGGTGGTTGGGTACAATGCCTAGAAATAAAAACTAATCACTAAAAATTAGCCATTTATAATGTGTAGATAACTTATACACCCTCTACAGACTAAAATGAACTAATTAGAGACATTTTTTTGTCTATTTTCATAAAGAAAGGGTTTTGTTCTGATATTTCAAAAGATAATACAGTCTAGCCTTTGGAAGTATCTAAAATAGAGTTGAAGGTATTTTTAGTCAACACATTAGACACATTGCTGTAGTTTGCATTTCTCATCAAAGAAAATGAATAGACAGTTAAATACAAAGAACAAAAAAATGCCATGTAAAAGGAAGATTAATAAAAAGAGACTGTCATTCACTTTCAAATCCAATGGCTCATTTCAAATGGAGCTCAAAAGTGTTAGCTTCACAGTATTTGAGTTCAGTAATAAAATATATACCTTTAATGCAATTCTTTTATTGAATCGTGCGTTTTATTTATATTCTAATGTGTACCTAATAAAATAAATAGAAATAAGCCTTTGCAACAAATTTGACTCTGAAATGTTTATGTTGTAAGGCATCAAAAATTATTATTAATAACATCTACTTAAGACAAAATTAAAATAATGTCTCAAAATTATCCGACTCTTTAAAATTATACATTTATTAAATGGGAATTTTACTTTAAAAAGCATTTTATCATTCAATATGTTTTTAGCTTTATTATAGTGTAATTTATATAGAAAAATTGAACACAGTTAATGTATACATCTTGATGAGCTTGGACATAGGCATATACTCATGATACCATTACCACAATGAAGATACTAAATATATCCATCACCTCCAAATATTTTTTTGTGTTTTCTGAGTGTATGTGTGTTAAGAACATGAGATCTATCTTCTTCACACAGTTTAAAGTACACAATTATTAACCAGAGGTATTATATTGTAGTATAGCAGATCTCCAAAATATTTTCACCTTGGATAACTGAAAATTTAGACTCATTGGGCAATAATTCCACAGTTTACTCCTGCCCTGGCAATGACCACTACTTTCTTATTTGTATCTGTTTGGCTATTTTCGATATTTTGTATATGAGGAATCAAGTAGTATTTATCCTTCTGTGACTGACTTATTTCACTAGCTTAATGTCCTGTAGGTTCATTCATTCTCTCACAAATGGCAGGAGTTACTTTTCTAAATGCTAAAAATAGTCCATTGTATGTATATGCCATATTTTTTTTATCCAATGGTAGACATTAAGTTTGCTTTCATGTCTTAGCTATTTTGAATAATGCTGCAATAAACATGGGAGTATCCTGACTTCAATTCCTTTGGATATATTTCCTAAAGTGGTATTGCTGGAGCATATGCTTAGTGCTATTTTTAATTTGTTTAAGAACCTCTGTTGTATATTAGTTTAATGTGATTTTAAACCCACTATTTTATAGGGTAAATTTACTTGCTTTAATGCACTTGGTATGACAAAGACAAAATAAAGAGTTGGTTTGACATAAGAACCAAGTAAGTTGTGATAGGATGTCATTCTACATTTGTTGTCATCAGAAAGCCATCAGTAGCACAGCTGCTGCAGGGCCCCACTGGAGGCTTATCTATAATGACATGTGGAGGAGCAACTATGGCAAGGGGACCTTTACATTATAAATGCTGAGTCTGTGGGTGCTTTCAGAGTTATGGTTTGAGCGAGGAGACACTTTGATAACCTAAAAACTTTCCAAAGACCCTTAAGACTTTTACTCCGACTTTGGCCAAGGTTATCAAGAACTATTCTGTAAGCTACTGGCTGAGAAATTACTACAAATCCCACAGCGAATTTATGCTAAATAAAGTCGACAAAACCAAAATTAATCTCTGAGCACAACTTTTGCTGCTTCTCACAAAACAAAAATCAAACAAGCTTCATAACTTTTTTTCATAACACCTGCCCTATTTTGCCTTCCACAATAAGTGTATGTGTTCCAATTTTCCACATCCTCGCCAACACTTGTCATTTTTCGTTTCTCTGATAAGTGTCACCCTAACAAGTATGAGATGATAACTCATTGTGGTTTTAATTTGCATTTCCCTGGTAATTAGTAATGTTGAGAACCTTTCCACGTACTTGTGAGCTATTTGTATGCCTTCTTTGGAAACGTGTCTAGTCAAGTCCTTTGTCCACTTTTCAATCAAGTTGTGTTTTTGCTATTGTGTTGTAGAAGCTCTTTATAAAATTTGATTACTAACCCTGTATAAGACAGATCATTTAAAACTATTTTGTCCTATTAATAATTTGATTTTTCACTCTGTTAATTGTTTCCTTGGCTATGAAGATGCTTTTTTAGTTTGATATACTCCAACTTACCAATTTTTGGTTTTGTTACCTGAGTTTTAAGTATCAAATAAAGAAAAAATCATTGCCAAGATCAATGTCAAGAACTTTTCCTCTTATGTTTTCCTCAATACTTTTTTACAGTTTTATATCTTGTGTTTAAGTATGCAATTCATTTTGAGTTGATTTTTGCATATGGTATAAGATCAAAGTTCAATTTCATTGTTTTGCACATGGCAATCCTGTTTTCCCAACACCATTTGTTGAAAATACTTATTCTTTCCCCATTGGGTATTCTTGGTTCCTTTTTGAATATCAGTTGACTCTGTATGGGTAGGTTTGTTCCAGGGCTCTCAATAATATTTCTCAACCTTATTACTTTACAAGAGTGATATCAGGCAACAATGGCTTGAGAAATAGAGAGGAAGGTCAGGATGTTATCTGCCCTGCTATGTTAAAAAAAAAATGTATCTAATTTTAAGGATCAAGACTCTGGCAGTTGAGAGAATACAATGATAATACTATTTCTGAAGTTATCACTTATAATCCCCCGAAACATGGTGTCCAGTGAGGACAAGTATTAAAGAGACTAAGTGCTACTGCTATTAAAAGATATGAAAAGTATATCAAACTCAGTTTATATACCACGTAGCTGCTCTATTGCTTTGCTTTCTGGACAGAACAACCTTACCAAGGGCTTGAATTATACTTATGATGGTAAAACCAGTTATTTTTTTTTCTATTGTCACAGTTACATATCACATAACCCAGAAGACGACATTGACTGGCAAAGAGCCTGTGTACTTATATGTCAGCTATTCTACTCTCCCAGTGATTCCAGAGACTCCAGGGGATATTCCTATACTTAGGACAGAGGGATAACACTTCATGTGAGGCTGGAGTAAGCCAGAGAATGAATTCTTCTCCTTTATTCCCCTCAGATGGATTGTTCTAAAATGCAGTAATTTAGCTGCATCTATTAAGACTCATCCAAGTCAGAGCAACCACGTATGTTTTTTGTAAATCTCCAGTGGGTACAACACTCTTAGCCATATAATCTCTCCTTATTTTTCTGCTTCACTCCCTCTTGAAACTGTGCTCTCCAATAAACCTTTCCTTAGACATAGCTTTGCTTAAGACCTGTTTTCTAGGGTACCTATATAAGGACAAGGAGCATGAGAAAGGCACATACCCTGGGGTGGAATAGTTACTATAATATTATCGGTAAATTTTCAGTTTTTTTCAATTTCTGAGTTGAAGACAGGGATATCTTGACTGTGTTCATATCATATTCATTCTCCTGCAGTGGTAAGACTTAGATGGACTGAAAAATAAACACCACGTCTTTTAGAATGTCAGATTTCAACATCAACTGAATTTATAGCTATGAGTCTCATGTAAAATTTAGGCTATTGATTCAAGAAAGAGGGAGAAATTGAATGTGTGAATCCAGAAATAGCTGAGAGATTCAGAGAATACTGACCAGATTCCCTGCTATGAGCTGAAGTGGCCCATCCACTCTGAGGATATCTCTCCCTCACCTCCGCAAGCATTAGTGACTTCACAAGTAGGGGTTGAGGGAGCTTCTTTTCAAGGTGAAGCTAGAATGTAAGATGATTTGTGACCTATGAGTATGTGAATGGTCATCAGAATTTGCTCACAGCTCTGTTCCAACTGGAACAATTGCTCATTCCACCACAGGGGTAGAATCACATGTAAATGAGGAGCTCCATGACAGAAATGGAAATATGTACTCCATTGTACCAAGAAAAATGAGACAATTTAACATTCAAATTAAAATACTTTTAAGAGTATAAGGAGGAGCCCCAATTAATTTAAAACATCGTTTTTGGAATATTTCTTTGTTAATTGAAAAAAATTCTATATATGTGGACCTATTGAATACTATTCAAAAATAATTATAAACATAAAATCTATCTACAATAATATGCACACACAAACTCCATTTATACACTTACATTAAAACAACATTAAATACTTCTTTATGGGAGAAGCTGGATGACTCAGTGGGTTAAGCGCTCACTTTGTAGCCCTGGGGACTGAGGATCAAATCCTGGCCCTGGCACTTGCGGACCCATATGCTGAACTGGGGAGTGCCCCCAGTTCAATGCTCACTGGGGCGAGACCCTGGCCCAGTTCCTGCCCTGTGCAGCCCCCCCCCCCCACCTGTGGAATGAAACTATGGAAAAACCAATGTTGTGCAACTATGGAGACTGTTCTGGGCCTTCCCCATTCTCTCTATCTCTGTCTCTGTATCTCTTTCTCTCTCTGTCAAAAACAATAAAGATAAATCTTTAAAAATAAAAAAATACATAGATAAAAACTTCTTTATATAAATTGAACGTTAAGAATCATATTTAGTACCTGCTTAAGGTGTCTAAAGTATACCTCAATATATTTCTTAATAATATGGTTTTTCATAACATATTATTAGTATTATTTTTAGAGTTTATTCTAATACATTATTATTACTTAATTTTTGAATAAAATAACCAGCGATATTCTTTAAGATTGCATTATAACTGATAAATTTAAACTTTAACTTTCTTTGTATACCATCCTGCTTTTCACCAAGAAAACGCTCACTCTATATGCAGTGATATATGGCAAATACAAGGTAAATTATACTAAATTGACAATATTTTCTTTTTTTTCACTTGAAATGAATATAAATATTATCTAAATATTTTTTATGAATGCTATCTTTCTTCTTTGTTCCAAGGGCCTTTCTTCAACAAATATGATAGTGTTGTCTAATTCAGAAGCATTAGCATATAGGCTTTCTCAATTTTACCCCAATTTATGACAGAATAAATATTTAACTTATTAAAAATAAGGGCTTTTTCAGAAAAAGTAGTCTCACAAGAAGATGCATTACAAAGCCAAATATAGGGCAAGCTAGGATGGCTCAGCAAGTTAGGCACTTGCTTTGCAGCCCTGGGAACTGAGGATTGAATCCTGGCCCTGATGCATGAGGACCCGTATGCTGAACTGGGGTGTGCTTCCCATGTGGGAGGCCCCCAGCCCTGTGCAGCCCCCACCCACCTGTGTGGAAGGAAACTATGTCAAAAACTGATGACATACAACTATTGAATTGCTCGGGACCTCCCCCTTTTCTCTGTCTCTCTCTGTCTCTCTCTGTCTCTGTCAAAAACAATAACCCAGTAATATCCAACTTTATTTGAAACAAAATATTGCTTTTGTCATCTACCAACATTATGTAAACTCATTTTTGAAATATTTATTGACAAAGCTTGACATACCATAGATTGCTCATGATTTCTATTTTTCTAAATAGTTAATTCTTGTATTTTTATATAATGAGAGTAAAAGGTAGTCTGTGATATGTGTGATACGGTGTCTATAATTTATTAGAAAAAAATAAATTTATCTCTCCTGAAACAAAGAGTTAGAGTTCATGTCAAAAATTAATATATGGAATTATTTTAAGAATGCATTTGGCTGGGATATTTGAAGTATAATGTATAGGATGTGTAAAAGGTTGAAATACCATGACATACAGGCAACCCCTTGTAAAGATAGTGTTCCATAAAGATAAAGCATTTTTGTTTCAGTCAGCTGAAAAGCTGCCATCCACTAGGAAATACTGAAAAGACATAATTGAATAAAACAGAATACTTGAATAAAATAGAATTTACACTATTTACTTAATGTACATTTCATAAGAGTTGAAAAAGATGTCTAATTCTGCTTTCTGACTTGTCATTATTTTATGTTATGCTGGAAATGTTCATTTCAAAATCTGGTGGGTTTTCTCTACTTCTACAAAAACTGAGTGTATGTAACATATAATCAATTCATCATTTGAGATAAAATCTGGAGTTAAAAAAAGTTATCAAGTTTCTGTTAAAGAGAACTTATACAAAAAAAAAAAATCAGTGTCTTTGCCAGTCACTGAGAAAAGACCAAAGGGAATATGAAAATTGAGAGATTTGGTTTCTGTATAAGGTAACTTTATAACTTTTTGAATTATGAAGAATAAAACAGTTTTAACAGTTTATCCCTGCTCTCATCTCTCTCTCCTTTTACTTTTATTTTTATTTTTGTTCATGGTATTGTACCCTGTAAAGAACTGAGGTTCTGTCAACAGTGTTGAATTAGGGATCTCAGAAGCAGAAGTATGCTTCTACAAAAACAGCCCTTTAGAAATGTCAGTTTTATTAGGGCAAGCCTATTTCCAAGTAATAGACTTAGCACCTAAAATTCAGGAGTGCCACATAGCAAATAGATGAGAGAAAATAAAATCGTAAGAGATTAAGATTTATAGGTGTATAATTTTCTACCTGATTTGTGTTGTATTGTCTTGAGCTATAATATTGTCTGTATATTTGCAGGTAATTTCAGCAACAGATTTATGTGTTTACCTAATTTAAAATGTATGCCTTCATAAAATGTGCACTATTTCTCTATAAATAGTGGCATTTTCTCCACTTCTTTATTATCAAGAGGATAAAAACGCAGCTTCTTTCTGAAAATATATGTATATTTAAGAGCCCTGCAGTCCAGATAGGTCAAAAAATTTTGTAATAAAATTATGGAGATAATATCCACTCAATCAGAGAACATGAGTTATATTTTGGATGGTTTGAAGCTATATGAAGCTCTAGACCAAGAGTTCAGTGGTGTGGCTCTGAATAGGTTCTGTCCCACCTTCAGATTTCACTCTTCTCCATGAAAAACGGAGGATATAGTAGGTAGAGCTAAATGTTCTAGTGGCCTCTTCCACCTCTGACATCCCATGGGCAAAGAACCCATGCACATCTTATACACACTTATCTCAGCCTGGCTGCAACTGAATGTAAAAACATGTGCAAGCACACACATGTTCACAGACACATTCACACTCACAACAACAGGCAGAAAGAATTCATAGAAATGAAATGAAAAGTCTCCAAAAAATTAGAACTATACAGCAGCCATTGAGCACTAGAGGCCAAAGCGTGAATTTTCTTTCGGGGAGTGAAACACAAAGCACCTTGAACTATTAAAACTAATTTTTTCTTAACACTTTTAAGTTCATCATTTCGAACTTAGCATTTCACACTTAATTTACAGAGAATTTTAACATGCACTTTTCATTTGCACCAAAATCCACAGATAACCCTTTGATGTTGTATAATAATCTCCCAAAATTTCACCAATTATGCAGTGTTAAGATTGCCTTGCATTTAAAGTGAGTTCTTGATTAACCTTTAATCTTTGCACTAACTATAGGACGTGGTTGTATCTCCTTTCATCATGATCTTACTGATTACATATTAAAAGAGAGAAATGCTTGCCCATTTAGCCATTTGGAGGCCACTTAAAATAATATATATATAATAAGCATTAATAATTTGATGATTTTAAATTGTATTGCTCATGTGTATTAGGTACTATTCTATACATTGTATATTTATTAATTTTTTCACTCACATAGTCCTAAGTGTCACCAGTTTAACAATGAAGAAGCTAAGGCACAGGGATGTGCATTATCTGAAATTGTAACACACAGGAGAAAACATACAGGTTAGAGCAGCCTCATTGTATTGAGCAGCTCAGATATTCTGCCATCACATCACCTGTCTAGAGAAAAATGGATTGGAACTTGGTCATATTCATAAGTACATTGAATATCATCATTTCAGCTTTTTGAAATGAGTTAAAAGGGATACTCTTCTGTTAGAAAAGGTAATCACTATGTGAGAAAAGAGAAAATGGAGCTCCCCAAAGCCAAAAGCTATCTGTATCAATTCTATTGAACTTTGAGGCTTAGACTTCAGCCTCCTTAGATCATTTGCTTGTGGTGGCAGCAGGGAAACTTGAGCACAAGGTTTTAGATGGCAGAAATCACAGTAGAGTGCATTATTTTACTCAGACTGGACTTTTACAATAATTTGTTTTTACTAATTAAGTTATCAATGTAATCAAGTCAATAATTTTTAAATAAACCTATGTTAAAAGACTATGATAAAAATGACATGCAGTGTGTCTTCTCTCTCTCATGCCAACACCTTCCAAAAAGACAAACACTTGCGATAATTTTATCTGTTCCAACTGTAATCTAACCCCAATTATTAAATACTAGGTTCATAAACCATGTCTTTTGAATAAGCTACACAGACATTACCTATCATGCACTTCTTATTTTTGTACTTGAAATTTTAGCTTTGAACACCCTCTCTCTTCTTCTCCCAGTAATAATTCATTCATTCAAAAGAATTAGTTATTGATCACCTACTCCTTGACAGTTACTTCTCTAAGACCTGTGAATATTATCATGGAAATACCATTCTATTGCAAAAAGGCAGGCAATAAACAGATTAATGTGTCAAGTAATAATATGTGCTAACCAAAAAATAAAGTGAGATAAGGGAATAGAGAGTAATGAGATGCTTAGGTAGAAAATGTTTCTTTTATAAGCCTACATTTGAACAGTGGTCTGATAAGATATAGAAGGGCCTATGTAAGAAGAATTCCATCACTAGGAACAAAAACTCAAAACCTTTATGGAAAATTGTGTGTGGTATTTTCTAGAATTGATTAAGAGACTGAACCCATGCCAAAACTGTGAAAGGGCAAATCATAGACTCACATAAGACTCAGCTTAGTATTAGAGAGGTAATAGGAACCAGATCACACAGGGTTTGGCAAGGGTCTCAGTACTACTAGGTAAACACACTGTTATATTGCTTCTCCCAAATACCACAACACTTGCTCCACCGTTCTTCCACTGGGTGACCATTTCTCCTCCTCTATTAGAAAATTAAAATCAATCAGCAGCTTCTCTCACTTATTCCTTTTTTCCACTTGCTACTATAAAAGATGAAATTTTCTTGTACCCACATCAACTGAATTCCTTCACTTGTCTGCTAATTTATCACTTTTTACTTATTCAGAGACACTTCTCTGGCAACTTTTTCCTTTCTGTCCTAGTCATTTTTGCTCTCTCCTGTATTATTCTTATAAGCATACAAATAAACTGTTCTCTCTTATCATAAAAATCAATAACATCAACCACAATAATCATACTCCTCTTCATCCCATTTTTTTCCTTTCAAGGACAGGCCTGGTCCTCACCTTCTTTGTAGCAAAACACCTGAGTATCTATGTGTCCTCATTCCGGTTGTTTCTTTGTAGCCTATCTTCTTTAAACCATTCCTTTTAGGAATTGTTTCATTTGATATATGAAGATCTGGTAATATGGTTGATCATTCCCTTCTGTTTGAAACAGTTTGTTCACTTGGCTTATAGAACAACACAGTGATTTATATATATATATATATTCTCTTTATAGTATATAAATTATATTTATATTAAATATAGCATATAGTTATAAATCTTGATATAAAGATTATATGTATACAATATTCATCTGTATAATTTACATACTTGCTATATAATGTTTATCTATCTACATATCTATCATGTGTCATTTACAGTATTTAAAGTTATGGGTGTCAAAACGTGACCACTTAAGGGAGTGAGCTCATCCTAGGAGACTGTTTCCTTCCAATAAAAGTCTCAGTTATTGTAATTGCTATTATTTTATCTTACATGTACTACCAGCTGCATCATAGAAAATTATCTAACATATTTGTATTAGATTACAAATTTACCAATTAGGAGCTATGCCTAAAAAGCAGGCATTTCAATTGTAGCTGACTAAGAGTGCTCACCAAAATCATGCCCTGAAGGAGTCAGATAATCAAATAATCACAGATTGAGATCAATGTTTCTAGTATCATGTTATCGATAAACAAATGGTCAGAAATTTTCAGGTCTGATCAAGTACTATTAAACAATAAAACTCTTTAAAAGACACAAAGAAGATGTACATATGCACTTCTAATATTTTTCTTTCATTTGGCAATACACTAACTACAGGATAAATATTCAGCTACCATATCACCAAAGACCTTGCAAACAATACCCTTTTCATGGTTTTTACTATGGAATTTCTACTCTATAATTAATATATTTCCTAATATCAGTAAAATATTTAGTAACTATCCTTTATAACAATGTGCTTCTCTAAAGCCTGTAATTTTTCCGCAGAAAAGGCCTTTTCCATTCATACAATGATTTATCCATGTTCCAGCAATTTCAAAGTTCTTTGTTCTTTTCCATCTGAACAGTTTCTCCCAACTCTCACTGACTTGTGGTATGTCCCATTTTTTTAAGTTAATGTTATTTGGTGTGCTACAATTGACAATTTCTTTGACTCTAGCTATTCACCTCTTTGGCACCTCACTTATTCATTGGAAACTATGACACTTGCCAGAGGATTATTCAGCACCCAACACTTTTCCAAAACCTTGAAGAAACTTAGTGTCATTGTATTTAGAAATAAATTCAATCAACTAAATCCTCAGTATTTTGATGTAATCATTACATTGGCTATATTTTCTAATTCCCTTTACATTTCCACTCAAGATAATAATGTAAGCCACAAAGT
>PVKE010014615.1:0-20142 GCA_004027555.1 Craseonycteris thonglongyai | reverse complement strand
GTAACGTGGAACTCCTGGATAAAGTTATGGAAGTAAAATGGTTAGATTATTATGCAAAAGAGACCACTCTGTCAGCAATAAGGTCAAGAGACTGGTATTCAGGTTAAGCCAAATATGGGGAAAACATTTACCGGTACTTGTGTCCTCAACAAAAAATAAAGTGGTCTTTTAAAAAGGTGGAATTATTATGTATATATTTTAAAATAAACTTCAAAGGCAAAATCAGTAAGACTTGGTGATGATTTAGATGTGAAGAAAATAGAAATGATGGATGATTTTAAATTTAGCTTACTCGGTAAGAAATTTAAACATATTATCCCCTCTCTCTTCCTCATTGGCTATACTGCTGTCATTGAATTTAAGACATAATCCCATATAAGATTTTACTCATCGGGAAATGCCAGGATGGCTCAGAGGGTTGAGTGCTCACTTTGCAGCCCTGGGGTCTGAGAATCAAATCTCGATCCTAGTCAATGTGGACCCGTATGCTGAACTGGGGTATGGCCTCCACTTCAGTTCTTGCAGGGAGGGAGGTCCCCATTTCGGCTCTCAGCTCATAGGAGGGTGCCTCCCATGCAGGAGGCTCCCACCCAGTTCCTACCCTGCATTGCCCCCAACCACTTGTGTAGAATGAAACTATGTTGAAAATTGATGACATACAACTATGGAGACTGCTCTGGGCCAGCCCCCTTCTCTCTGTCTCCATCTCTGTCTCTCCCTCTGTCAAAAATAATAAATATATCTTTTAAAAAATAAAGAATTCCCTCAGTGATAGAAGAAGACTTGGCTCTGAAAAGTCTTCACATACTGCCTCTTTCAATCAAGTGAGTACAGCATATTTAATGATCCACCGAAGAACATTGGTAAAGTCTTTAATGTGTCACATCTAGACTAATGTGCTGTCAATAAATTCAATGCCAAACACTCTAGGGATACATTGTTGGTGATAAAAATTGAAATTGCTAACATATATCAGGTGCAACACATTATCCTAAACTGTATATCTATTAACATATTTAATCCTTTATACTCCCTAGTAGATTAGTACTATTATTATCTCTACTTGACACACAATGCAAGTAAGGCAAATTGAAATTACAAAAACTCTCCTAAGAGTGCACAACTAATACCTGGATTCAAAGCCAACCAACCAGGCCTCAGTGTTTGTCCCCTATTCTCCGTACCTAGTCCTTTCATTTCATTTGCATAATTTCTTGTCAAAGAGAATTTTAATCCATAGAAATAATAAATTCATGGCTATGAAGATAGTAGAGAACTTCATGACACCTGAACTATTAGCAACTGAACTATCAATATTTCTAGTTTGTAGGTGAAACTGTTGGTGTTCAGCAAATAAATGTAGCTTAAGTACAGTCAGACATTTTGAACCTGAAGATGTCATTCACACTGAAAGCAGCAAGAAAAGATGCCTGTGTTCTGAGAAATACACTTGCACATATTAGAAAAGTCAATAATTGCTAGATCTTCCAAAACTCTCCCAATGTAAGTAAAGTTCACACTACAGAAAGTAATTTTCCAGAAAGTGATAAAAGTGGTTCTGCAGGGCTTATATTTGTGTAGAATCAAAATTCAGTAGCAATTGATACCCTAGGAAGACTTGAATTGAATATATCTTCTTTGTTTTGTAACAGGGACATCATAAATTGTATGTACATTTCACCAAAATTGAGGTGATTTTTCCTGAAGATTGGATGCAGTAATTTTAGAGTGTTTACATATTGATTTCAATTATATTTAATATCCCATAGTGGGACAATGTCTCAGAAATGAGAGAGAATTACCATGTTAAGAAAAGTGGCATAGGTTTAATGGGTCTTTAGAACTTTTTTTTTTTAACCATATATTTTGGGAATAGCCCACAAACTGTTTCTGGGTTTTCTAAATTTCCAGTCTTCAGAAATCATTTCTTGTCCAGTTCTCATAGTACTTTCACAGAAAAAAAGTGTTAATAAATCACTAGGAACTGCTTTCCGATCAGTGCTGACGTATGCTTCCCCCTCACTCCTCAGTAAAATTGATGCAGACTTCTTAAGTGGTCTCACTCCATTATTTGAAAAAAGATAAGTTCTAATCTACTTCTGAGAGAAATGGAAATATTTGTCTGATGCAAAAGATAAAAACACAGTGGAGAAGCAAGATAGTCACTGAAGAGAAGCCGCCAACAGGGACATTTGTGCTGGCGGAGTGTGTCCAGTGCTCTTGAAGTCAGTTTCTTAATTAATTCAGCAGCATGTGGCAATTCAACCTCTGTGATGGCTGATCTTGAATTTTCATCTGACAGAATAAACCCAGAGGTTTGCTTCACTGTTCTTGAAGAAAAATATGGTTTGAGGAATCATTGCATTCTTAAGTAGATTTGAGAAATTCCACGTAGGAACTATCAAAGTGACAGTCAATTTCACATAGCATGCTTCATAGACGACTGGCATAGTAAATAAAATCTCAACTTTATTTTGTTACAACTTTCCAAATGTTACTGGGATCTGTGATATCACAGTTTTATAGAGACTTTCTTTATGAACATCAAATATTTTAAATAAAAATATTTGCCATTTTTAGGTCTCTAGAGAGTTTAAGAGCCACAAGCTGCAAACTTTTATTAGCATTCAAGCATTACATGACAGATGTGCATTTTTCTTCATCAGTAGTGACAATTGAATAAAAATATTAAAAATGGTTTATGTACTCTTTTCCTAGTATACAACTCTGCCCCCTAAATCACAATAAATAAATTTAATCAAATTTATTTATTTTTTTATTTATTTTTTTATTTTTGTTAGACCAAGAAACATTCCTTGAAGACCTTGCCCTCTTCTTCAACTCCCCAAATAGATGCATATATTTTGGCTCTCAAAAACCATTTCCATCAAAGAGTAGTGCTAATTCAGAAACAGATAATAGAGAAGTTAAAGTTTGAAGATGCTTTTGGGGTTACTGTTAGTAAAACGGCACTGCAGATATGACACTTTAGGTAAAATAATATTGGATTGAAATCATAATCAATCATTGCATAAAGATTCTACTTTCTTGAAAAATCAAATAATACATTCTGCTTAGTTAAAATAAAAAGTTAGTTTATTCATTCTTTCAAGGGACATTATATAAGCATTTTTTATTTGTTATGAAAGGTTGTGTCCTAGAATTTAAAAAAAAAATAGTATGAGGGTTAGGAAGGGTGAGGGAGGGGAGAAGGGCATCAAATATCTGGTGATGGAAAGAGAAATGACTCTAGGTGATGAGCACATAACACAATCCATAGACAATATAATGTATAATTGTACACCTGGAACCTATGTAATTCTTAACAACCATGCCACATGAAAAAATTTAACAAATAAAAAAAGTCAATACATACAACAGAAAAACAGTAAAAGAAAAGCTTTTCTATAGTGTTAATCAAGTAAAGAAGATTTTTTAAATATACAAAATAATGCCCATAATAAAAGGTAGAATATGTTAGGTGACACTACAGAAATAGTAGACATTCCATGAATATCTTAGGAAGGAAGAATAAAATCTCAGGGCCTTTCAAAGAAAGAAATTGCACTGAATCTTCCCTTGAAGATTCAGGGAAAGACATTCCAGGCCAAGTTAATAAATTAAAATAAAGGCTTATATACCAGGAATAAAAAAAAAAGATACAAAGATGATTTAAACTCTGCTTGTTTATCACATAGGGTGTGTGTTTCACACAGAGGAATGCAAAAAGAAGGTTATTATCAGACTGCCAGTAACAGTATAGGGAAGTTGGACTTGATAAAAACACACTGTATATATGAGTATACATTCATATTAATGTATGTATGTATTGTGTAGTAAAGATACTTGACAAAGGTTACAACATTAAAGAGATTAATTTGTCAAATATCTAAAATAAAATAGAGGGACACAAATGGAAACATATTGAAGAAGTTATTACATAATAATGGTTATAATAGTAATGACCTAACTAAAATAATAGCAGTGGAATTGGAAAAGAAAAAAAAAGAGAGAGAGGCCTAATTGACAGAGACAGAGAATGAAGTATGTTTGATGAAAAGGAAATAATAAAGTTCGTGTATTATTCAAAGATTATTTTCCAGTTTTGAATTCTGTTACATTTTTAAAATGTGGAAGTATCAATATAAGAGGGTAAGTGTCTGAAGAAAACCCCATATGCATGATGAGGCTAAGAATAATGTTGTCTATAACATTGTGTTATTAAATTATTCTTTCTCATTATTGAACAGTAATTAAGGTTTTGACTAAATTTTTAGAATTAGATTATGCATATAGGCATCACTACTAAAGCAAAATAGAAAAGATTCTCCTCTGTTAATTTATCATATCCACTGTTTCCAATTTAAAAATCATCAGTAGTGAAATTATACGGAAACAGTCAAATTTCCCTAAGTCAGCAATAGTCTTTGAGTCAGAATATTGACATCACCTGATTAATAGAGTCAAGGACTGCTATACTAGCAAATTTAACACATATATTCAAACACTAGATGTCAGTGGTGAAAAAAAAAAAATCATTGACCTAACTGTCCTTTTTGTTTTTTAATTACCATTCTTTGGTGATACTCTTTAGCAAAATCAATGACCTGAGATCTGACCTTCCAATTCAGACACCTTGGGGAAATAAAAACAGGTGTCAAAGACATACAATGGTTTCCAGACATGTAAAATTCATTTTCACCTTGAATTAACAGGAGATAGAGGGCATTAACCAAACTATGACCCCAAGTTAATAATCTGGTATCACATACCTTGTGCTTTATGAAAATATAGCAAGGGACAGCTAAAAATGCCTTATCAACTTCTGAGCACATAAGGAGAAGGTTCTTGGGGAAGAGTAACTCAACCTAGGATGAAAAGCAATTTGAGGTTAATTGCCCTATATCTCAGGGCAAAGTTACCAGTTCTCCAGTCTCCAGGGCAGAAGTTAAACCTTAATGGAAAAGGGATATTATTCCAGGAGGAAGTATAATGACTCTACTAGGTAAGTCTGTGATTGCAGGAGCAATGATCTGTTAAATGACACATAATCCTCTAGAGAGGAAGCCCCTGATCCAGAACTCAGTAATGGGAAGTTAGATCAGGGACAGAACCAGCTAAGGGCCCTCTCCTGCCAATATTTCTAATGTTCAAGGAAACTGCAGAAACAGATCAGGAAACTGCAGAAACAGGTCTTCACCCTGAAGAACTTCCCATAAAGAATGAGCCACACTTACCACAGAGGACATGCAATGGCTGAGTTGCAGAAACATACCATAGAGGGTTCTCGTGAAATTATATATAAAGTTATATATATATATAGTTATATATAGTGTTAGTTATAAATACACATATATAATCATATATTTATAAATCATCATCAAGTAGAAGCAGAAGCCAGTGACATTTGGGATATATGTGAGATAGTGTACAACTGCATGTTACATAACATTTAATAAATTTTGAGAAATTTCATTTTGATACAACTGCTCCTAATATGTACACGTTGAGTATTATTTAAATTTAGTTTGATATAAACAGGAAATTTTGCTGAAAAATTTGGCCAAAGTACTAACTACTTTTTCATGTTTCATGAGCACAGGGTAATCTCTGTTGCTAAACTGTGAGATAAATGAAATTAATTCCCTGTTCTGTTACACCATTTTCCATTCATAAATATCTCATTGATGACTTAAAGTGATGAACTGACATTTTTTAATATCTTTGATTCCACCATCAATTCCTTAATTCTCTTATAGATAAATAATCAGAACCTACCATTTGGTGAAATAATGACTGAAGGCATTGACTTTTAAAGATTTTTTTTTTTATTGGTTTTTGACAGAGAGAGAGGCAGACAGAGAGAGACAGAGAGAAGGGGGAGGGCCCAGAGCAGTCTCCATAGTCGACAGCATTAGTTTTCCACATAGCTTCACTCCACAGGTGGGCACAGGGCTACACAGGGCAGGAACTGGGCCAGGAGCCTCTCGCACAAACCCCAGCAAGAAATGAACTGGGGGCACACCCCAGTTCAGCATATGGGTCCATCTGGGCCAGAGCCGGGATTTGATCTTTGGTCTCTGGGGCTGCAAAGTGAGCGCTTAACCCACTGAGCCATCCCAGCTTCCCATCATTGACCTTTAAGACAATAGTTTTTCTCATAGTTAAAAAATTATTAAATTTTAATTTTAAAATGAACTATTTTGCTTGTTATAATCTTTTTTTACTTAATTTTTATTGTTTTTGACAGAGAGAGAGAGACAGAGAGAGACAGAGAGAAGGAGGAGGGCCTAGAGCAGTCTCCATAGTTGTATGTCATGGTTTTCTACATAGTTTCATTCCATAGTTGGGTGCAGGGCTGCACAGGGCAGGAATTGGGCTGGGGACTTTCTGCATGGAGCTCACTCATCCTGGGGAGAACTGAAATGGGGGCACACCCCACTTCAGCAAACAGGTCCACACAGGCCAGAGTGGGATTTAATCCCTGGACCCTGGGGCTGCAAGATTAGCACTCATCCCGCTGAGAAGTCCTGGCCTCCCTTGCCTGTTATAATGTTTACCAGTCTACTCAGCAATATCTTATAAACTATTTATATTTATAAAAAATATTGAGTTAAATGTATTTTATTATTTTAATATAATTTAAAGTTCTGTATTAGTTTTAAAATAAACATCTCAACAATTATATCTTAATTTTATTTATGATAAATTGTAGTTTGTTAAAAATTCTACATTTAGTAATTGCTTTAGGCATAAACATTCTTCCCATTGTTCACGTGGCATAATTTTTTCTGTCTGTTGACACTCACTTTCCTGAACGTCTTTTTCAATATTTCACTAAGATTTCAAACTCATTACCTAATTATATTTTTAATTGATATTCATTATTTCATTTTGTTTTATTTTTTATCCAGTGACTTCTTACTCAGATTCTATACTTTTTATTCCAAACAAACAATAAATGTTAGAAATTTACTATCTGAGGCTACATTAATAGTTTCAACATTTCTCAAATTTGTTTTGAGTGACATTCAAAAAGATATTATAAATATAATATTTGGAGAAATTTATGTAGCTTGACAAGGCAAAGAGTCTGTTCAATATAGTTAAAGGATCCATTTACTATTGCTATTAAGAACTTGAAATTTTTGAATGTGTATTATGAATCTTAAAGAGAGCAGACAGATTATGGAGCATTTTATAAAGTATTAGAGTGAGATTACTCTGTTTTTACAGTCTCTTGTAGATGGATAGTAACTAAACACACTGCAAAAATGACTCATAGTTGGAGTACTAATTTTTGAGGAGTAGGTGAGAAATTGTCACTACACTTATTATACTTTACTATTACTTGCATTTGGTTCTTATATTATTAATATCAATTTTGACTTTTCTTTACATGATTGTTCAATACTCAATCATTGATTGCCTCATTCCTAGCAACGGGGCTATGGATGAAAAAATGTTTTACCCCAAGGAAGTCAGAGGGAAGTATGCATTATATTACTTATAACTTTGAGTAATATATTGAGTAATTATTTTGAGTAATATTTTTAAATAAAATTTTTGAGCACTTACTCTGAGCCAGACACTGTAACAGAATCTGTCAATAAAACTGGAGGGAAAACAAGACATGGCTTTTGTACTCATTAACATAAAAATTCAGTTGGGAAGATAGATAGTAATCAATCCTACAAATAACCTAAATGTATCCTAAATCTGAGAAGTGTTTTTAAAATGTAGTAGGAACAAGAGAGTAGAAAAATTACATTGTTCTCTGAGATCTCGTAGTAAAAATTTTTTTTAGTTGTTATTAACTAGAGAGCAAAATAAAAAATATTTTAATAAGGTACAGGAGGATATTAGGAATAGATTTAGGAAGTTTCTAGACAGCACAAGTTCAGGCTTCATGCTGGGAGGGAGCATGAGATAGTTCAGGAACAAACTTAAAATCTGTGCAGGTATAGAGAGCTGCCAAGGGTAATGTAAAGCTTGGCCCCAAAATCAAGTTGTTGAAACAGCAGTGCGCAGAACAAGAGGGACTTTGTAGATATAATAAAGACATTTATATTTATACTAAGGCTCAATGATAAGATACTCCTGAGTTTTTAGCAGGAGGTATGTGGGAGGGTATAAGGAACTGACTTGATTACGTTATCATATGAAAAGATCTCTCTGCCCACATTTCAAAAAAGAACTTTAAGGGAAGAGGATTGGGTAAATGTTGGGGACAATAAAGAGGATAAAATGGTTTGGTAGGAAGAGGACAGTAGGTAGAGAAAAAGAGATATAAGTAAAGCCAAATAGCTAGGGATCTGTGAAGAATTAAGGATAGTCTCAGGGGAGTCTGTGTTGTGAAGTAGATTCCAGATGTTTAGTTTACATAACTGTTTGAAAGGTGGTGGTGTAACTTGCTGAGTTTGGGAACATCAGAAAAGGATTAGACCTGGAATATAGATAATGGTTATGATGTTAGGCTTCTTAAATTTGAGAAATTTAAGAAGAGGTGCCAAGCGATCTGCTGATTATAGAAAAACAAGTAAATATAAACAGAATTCTATTAATAAAATAGATGGTTATTTTAAGTTGTTGTTTTTTTAATTTCACAGAGATTACATCTGTGTCAAGTCTAGATAGAAACTAATAAATAAATAGATAAGAAATATGAATCTAAGAAGAGTGAACACCATTCTAAGAGGCGATATTACCACTTCCATACAATAGTCAGTAAATATGTTTTTGTAGAAAAATGTAATCTAGCCTGGAAAGGCCAGTTAAAGTCAAATCTGTGAAGTCTTCAATGAAATGCCTACATATTATTCCACAGAGTATAGAGTCGTAATGTTTGTAAGCAATAGAGTTTTTAAAATGTCAGGTCAGTTTATGACAATGATAACTATTGGTAGTGCAAAACAGTATTTTTCAAATTGTGGACTATAGACTTAAAGGTATCTCTAGACCCTTCAACAGAGCTGCAAGGCCAAAACTATTCCAAAATGCTATTTGCCTTTTTCACTGTGCTGATATTCGCAGTAGCGGTACAAAAACAATTATATAATTGTTGATGCCTCAACATAAGTTAAGGCACTGGCACAAAATTATAAAAGTATTTATATTCTGGGAAAGCCAGGATGGCCCAGCGGGTTAAGCTCTTGCTTTGCAGCCCCAGAGTCTGAGGATCAAGTCCTGGCCAATCAGCCCATGCAGACCCATTTGCTGAACTGGAGCATGCTTTCCATGTGGGAGGCCCCCATTTCTGTTCTCTCCAAGGCAAGCTTCCCATGTGTTGAAGGCCCCAGGTTTAGCCTCCCAGTCAGGAGGCCCTGGCCTAGGTCTTGCCCTGAGCAGGCCCCACCCTGTGTGGAATGAAACCATGTCAAAAATTGACAATGAAGAACTATGGACACTACTCTGGGCTCTCCCCCTTTCTTTCTGTCTCTCTCTGTCTCTGTCTCTGTCTCTCTCTCTCTCTCTCTGTCAAAAACAATGAATTAAATCTTTAAAAAAAAGAGTACTTATAGTCTTCATTCCTACAAATGCTTAGTAAGAAGACAAAAAAGAAAATCAAAGAAAAACCTGCCATTTTACTTAAGAAGTTATTTGAAGAAACAAAAACATTATTATTTTAAATTAATCTTAACATTTGGTGACATGTGTTTTGATATTTTATGTTATGAAATGAGAAGTATGCCAAAGGTATGTGTGCTTCAGAACCAAAATATGATATTTGTCTTCAGAAAAAGCTCTTGATTTTTTTTTAGTTGGAACTAAGCTAGCTACTTGTCCAGTCTTGAAATGGGCTAAACCACGCCATATTATTGCTGCTTTGGCACCTATTTCATGTGGCCAACTTGCCTGCAGGGGCCTTGAACTGATGCTATCCTCTCCCGAGAGCATGCCCTAGATGACAGCCTAGATACACAACTAAATATAAGTTCCTAATTATTACACCTCAGCTGCCCTTGTGATAAGCATGCTCCCTTGCCTCCTATGGCCTTTCCCTTCTGTACCTCTTTTCATCAGATGCCCACAAGTTTACCAAAAGTACACATAGGATTACTTGATTCATTTTGAGAAAATGCTCTTTCAAGTAGCCAAATCTGAATTACCACAAGTTTGATATTCTTTTTTAGTAAAGGTATTTTATGAAAAAAAGAGATATGTTGGGGATCCTCAAGATTACCCCTAGGTTTGATGATCCATAAGACTCAGCATATAGTTACCCATGGCAGGGCTTTACAACAAAAGTATACAAAGTAAAATCAACCCAGGGGAAGGGGTCAAAGGGCAAAACCCCATCATGTAAAGAAAAAAAACTAATCCTGTTTTTTGCTAATGATAAAATTTGAGTTTTCAAGTGGAAAAAAAACTTTGGAAATTTGTATCTACCACCAAGAGTTTGACAGTGTCCCATACTTAAGTACTTTTTTGATCATATTGTAGGTACTAACCAATGTGAATATGGGTGTTTTTTGTATTGTCTTATAAAATGCACCAATATTTGGGAGATCTGCATAATTCAGGAAATTGATAATTTCCAAATGACCAATGAATAATGTCATAAGTTCATGAATGGTAAAAGAGTTAAAGCACAAGAAGGACCAATGTGTTCTAATGTCACAACATAAAAAGCTATTGAGGGATGCTGGAATAGCTCAGCATGTTGAGTGCTTGTCCTGCAACCACAAGGTCCAGGAATAAAATCTCAGCCCCGGGCCCATGCAAATCCAATGCAACTGATAACCACCTAGACTACTAGGCAGTGAAGGTTCTGCCACGAGGGAGACCCATGGTTCAGTTCCCACCTTGTGCAACCCTACATCCACCTGTGTGGAATAAAACTGTTTCACAACTAATGATATACAGCTATGGAGACTGCTCTGGGTCCTCCCCTTCTCTCTCTCTCTCTCTCTCTCTCTCTCTCTCTCTCTCTCTCTCTCTCTCTCTTTCTCATCAATTCTCAAAAAATAAATAAATAAATAAACCTTAAAAAAAAAGATATTGATATGCTTTCATATTCCACATTGTAAGGAATCACAAGAAACTATCATTTGTTGCGTTCTAGTGTTATACCAAAAAAGAATATCCACAATTGTCTGGAAATAATATAAGGAAAGCAAAACATTTTAAACTACATAGTTGTATATATGATATCATAAGTGGAATGCAGAAGCGGATATGTGAAGCCAGCTGTCTTCTATTAAACAGATAAGAAAAATGGACAAAAAATGCCTATCTTTACACTAATCTTTTGTTTTTGCAAAGATATTTTTTTTAAGATTTATTTATTGTTTTTGACAGAGAGAGAGAGATACAGTCAGAGACAGAGAGAAGGGGGAGGGCCCAGAACAGTCTCTATAGTTGCACATCATTGGTTTTTCCACATAGTTTCATTCCACAGGTGGGCTGGGGCTGCACAGGGCAGGAACTGGGCTGGGGTCTCGCCCTGGTGAGAACTGAACTGTGGGCACTCCCCAGTTCAGCACATGGGTCCGCAAGGGCCGGGGCCGGGATTCGATCCTCGGTCCCCGGGGCTGCAAAGTGAGTGCCTAACCCACTGAGTCATCCCGGCTTCCCCAAAGATATTTTTTTAATATCTCATAATGTTAATATGTGATGAGATTTCTGTTTCTATAAGATGAATATTTGGTGAATATCTTAGTTATGCTTTCTAATGCAGCATATATCAATAGATATAATCCACATAAACAAAATCTGTTTGGGGTTCTTAATAATTTTTAAGAGTATGAATAAAGTTTGTGATCAAAACCATTGAGAATCGTTGGTGAAAAAGAGTGGGGAAATTCGTACCTAGAAGGCAATATAGGACATTATAATAATATCACCAGTGATGATGTAGAGGAGTTTAAATTGTCAGTTATACAATAAGCAAGAAGAAAAAAAATGATTTAAGTTACTTTCGTAAATAAAAATAATTGACCAAGATACCTGAGTAAATATCTGGGTAGAAAAAAAGGAAAAGGTTAAGCAAAATCAACTTTATGAGTCTGTGAGATAAAATGAATATTATTAACATAGTTAGGCAACAAAGAAAAAGAGACAAATTTAAGTATAAAATAGGGTGATGTTAATGGATAACAGAATTCATTAAAGTTGAAGTACAATTCTTTTAAACATTTACTGGCGCGCAACTAGGTTAATTTTTTCATTGTTCTTTATTGCAAAGATAAGGCTTTTGTTAAAGCCATCAGGCATCAATTTTAGAATAATATTTAATAATTTATTATTGTGGAGATAAGCACAATGAATGAATAAAATGTTTATATATTATAACAATATCACTTATTACTCTAGAGCCTACACTCTAAACCTACTTAAAGTCATACATTCAATCTTCTCTTGGTAAGTATTCTTCCCATTCCTTCTTATTGGCATGTTTTTTGCTGTTGTTTCTTTTAGATGCACTGGTGGTACTCATGTCATCCCTGGAAAAATGTTGACTATGGTGAACACTTTTATCTGAAGACATTCTAATGGCAATGATTTTTTTTTTATTTTTAATCTGTAGAAACACAGGCTTTCTCATGGCCTAATTTTATGTTTTAGGTTATATTGGATAAAAATTATTTGTGCGTAAAATTAGATTAATAAAAGTGAACGTATTTGGGCAATGTTTGAGGTGTCAGTGGTTAGCAATAATCTATTTTAAGAAATGTCATCAATCAAAAGATTTTTTAAGTTTCATATTACCTTGAGATTAAAAGGAATGTATTACTTTGCTTAACACATGATATATACTTCCAATGCCTTGGAAAGAGGCCATAGATGTTTTCTCCCTATACTTATCAATCTCATCACGTTGATTGATGTTTTAAATAAAAAGAAGCAAGAGGGAGCAACTTGCTAGAAATCTGAAAGATCACTAAAATTTAACTGCTTTAACATTCATTTTATGGAATGCCATTAGCATTCATATTGTTACCCAATAAAAACTGTCATTTTAAAATTGTATCTTTAGTATAATAATTAAAATCTAATATAGTAAGGAATTCAATATCTATGCTTCTAAATTCTGTGTAATGTGATTTAGTTGATCAAGTAACATTATTACAGATTATTATTATAATTTAAATTAAATGATTAAAATACAATAATTTATTATGTGTATATAAATACATACTTATAATATTTCTCAGTTTAAAATACTAGGTACTTTTTATACTTGTAGTTTATGGATAGAAACTTGATGTCATTAAAATTATATACACACCTTAAGGTGTTAATATAGTGACTACACATTTATTTAAGCTGAATAGTTTGAGTCTTTTCATCAACTTCTGAAACTAATACTAGTGTAAAGAACAAAACAGAAAAAAATATAAAATACCATGCAAAAATCAAGGTCTATCAAAATAGAGAGATGGTGAATTTTCTCTTTAGAAACAAATTTTTGACACTAAAACAATTACCAATGAGTAAATCGATATAAGAATCCCAGAATTAACCATTATTTAATAATGAGGAAACATGAACATAAATTATGTTTCTGGCATAGGTACATACATTTGTCTTTAATTCAAAGTGAATTTGAACTTCTATGGCAATGTTTAACTTTATTCTGAGAAAATTAAGTAATTGAGATTCATTAGTGAGTAGGAAAACATATCCAACTTTTACAAATTGCTAAAATTTCTTAATGATAATTGACAGAAACTAACTGAAATTAATTTAGGAATAATAATAAACAATATTTTCTCAGAGAACCTAATAAAAATGTAAATAACCAAAATGCGAAAGGCAGAGAAGAGATAAAATGGGCTTATAAACAACTGGAACAGGACCTACTATCTAGCCAGGACTGTAAGACTTTATCTTTTCTTTCAATGTGCTGGCTTTACCTTAGTTTACATTAAAATAATTTTCTCACCTTCTGCCTTGTGAGGTTATAGTGAAAAGAACTCAGTCCATGAACCAGAAAGTTGGCCCTCGCCAGACATTGAATCTGCCTTGATCTTAGACTTCCCAGCCTCTACAACTCAGTCTTATGTTCCAGAGATGTATGTTCTAGTTCTTTTCCTAATTGGCTTTCTCTATAATTGCACTAACCAATTTAAGCAGGAAGACACATCAGCCTTAGAAAAATTCCAAGGACAAAAAGGATGGGTAGAAGTAGAGGAGAAAAAGGAGAAAGGGGAGGGAAATAAAAGTGGGGATAAGAACACGATAAAGAAAGAGATAGAAAAGGAGGAAGAAAAAAGGAAAAAAAAACAAATGTATTGTAGGAAGTGGCTTTATTCAAATAAATACATAATCTCCCTATATTAATACATTACATGCATATCTTGGCACATATATTTTAAATTGTTTAAATTAATTTTATTTTTTACACATCATGATGTGTAGAGGATGAATCTCTTTATAATTTTATCTCATTTGTATTAAATGAGATACATAAAATAAAAATATATACTAACTACAAAAAAAACCTCTGAATACCAAGATTCTCAATATCAAAAGTAATAACATTAAAAGTATTTTTAAACCATAAAGTTTTATTAAATTATTACTTAGTTTAAAAAATAAGTGCAATAGTTTTCTCTAAGCCGTAGGAAATATAACTACACACTTCAGTGTTTTCATGACTTATATCTTTCCCCAACATAAAGAAATTGTTTTTCTTCTAGAGTAAATATTTCAAAAATAACAGGCAAAATCTCTAACTGAGGAAATTTAAACATTTGCTTACATTTGGGTTAATCAGCTATGCTCACTATACTCTTATTAGCCTAGTTTGAATCATTGATTAAGGGACCCGTTTATTCATGTAGCATTACAAATATTTCTATACAGGCAGGGGAATAAGGGACCCACTTATTGAATTAGAGTTATTGTAGAGAAGAGGGGAATAATGTGTGCCTTGAAGCCACCACAACAGATCTACTATATTTTTCTGATGTTTCACAGACCTAGGGCAAAATTATATTGGAGCTAGCAGTCACATATCAATATTTCTATAGTTTCATTTTTACCTGTATTGTAGAAGTTTCTATCATCTTAAAATATTACCTTAATGTTTCTCTGAAATACCAAAATCTAACTCATGTGCATCCCATGAGCTAGTTTTCTTAGTCAGCATTA
This sequence comes from Craseonycteris thonglongyai, assembly GCA_004027555.1. Lineage (NCBI taxonomy): Eukaryota > Metazoa > Chordata > Mammalia > Chiroptera > Craseonycteridae > Craseonycteris > Craseonycteris thonglongyai. The sequence continues at coordinate 5,043 of PVKE010014615.1, read as the reverse complement.
AAATACAACCCACAGTACTTTCTTTTGTTGCTCAAATTCCCTTTGATGATGTCACTTCTTTATGACAATATCTGAAGCAGTATGCCTTTGTTGCCTGTCACTAAAATGAATATAGCTGATGAAGTTTGTTAGCAATATCACTGAGACTTCTCATACTCTACGTCACGGTTACAATGTCTATCCCAACATATCCAATCTTACATCTTAGGCAAAGCTGCTCACACCAACGGTGGTGAAGCCAATCACTCTCAATATCTAATGCAGCAGAGGACAGAATTATTCTTTCCAGGCATGCACTAAATGAACTTGACGTTTGGTCTTAAAGGTAGAGCAACATAGTAAATAAGGCAAGTACTAAGGAGGGCAAGGTACAGACAAGCAGAGTCAAACTGTCCAGGTCCTTTCTTGATAAGAACAGAGCAATTTTGCCTTTATCCAGAATAAAAGAGAAAAAAAAAAGGAAGGAAAAAAAATCACTGTTATTAAAAATGTACGGGAAAGCCGGGACGGCTCAGCGGGTTGAGCGCTCGCTTTGAGGCCATGAGGACCGAGGATCGAATCCCGGCTCCGGCCTAGGCAGGACCCACGTGCTGAACTGGGGAGTTCCCACAGTTTGGTTCTCTAGCTGTCTCTGTCTCTGTCTCTCTCTCTATCTGTCAAAAAGTAAAATAGAAATAACTATGCACTGAAGACAAAAAGATAATTTCTCTCTATAAATGTGAAAAGATAAAAAAATAAATAAATAAATAAATAAAAATGTAGACATTGTAATTGGGAGCAACTAAGACAACCTGCAACATGAGAGAGTGAAGTAGCTATAATTTCGTCATTTGTCTGGATGGACACAGGCATTATTACCCTGAGTTGCCACTTATGAAAATGGAGAGATATGGTGTACTCATATATTCATTGTTCTCACCCAGGCCTCCTCAATCACAGGATGGATCTGGAGGAGGAAAACAAACAGTAGGGGCAAAGGCTAGAAAACCTGCAATAACTACCTATACTAAAAATCTATAACTCCATCTATAAATATTATTGAGCACACAAAGACTATCAACAGCTAAGAAAAAGCAACAGCACAGAAGTAGAACCAGAATAATAAAGCAACATACTAATCCAGGAGAAATCAGAGCAGTAGTAGATTTAGAGAACAGGCAAGAGCTTAAATAAAATAGAAATAAAAATATCAATGCTAAGGAGAAACAGCTCAATAAGGCAATAGTAGGCCCCAAGAGAATGTTCCAGAATATAGAGAAAATAGTGAAAGGAGCAATAACTTGAGTGAAATTTTAAAACTAAGAGAGATTAACTCAAAAAATTCAACCTGAATCACTTTTTTTTTAACTGAGAAAAAATAGAAAATAATTACTGGAGATATGGGCAAATAAAATATTCCTAATCTTTCAACAAGGTGTTAGTTTTCAGGTTAAAAGATCCCACAGAGTACCAGTATAGAAAAAATAATTTAACACCTAGATATATTACTGTAAAAATTTAAAACAAAAATAAATAATACTAATAAGATTAGAAATATTTTCCTATTTTATTAGTATTATTTTATAAATTAAAAAATATTTTATAACCTATAAAATAGCCTATTATATAATAATAAGCTGAAACTATTTGTATTTTATTTATTTATTTAATTATTTATTTGAATTGTTAAATTTATTGGAATGACATTGGTTGGTAAAAATCACATAGTGGGGAAGCCGGGATGGCTCAGTGGGTTAAGCGCTCACTTGGCAGCGCCATGGACCAGGGATCGAATCCCTGCCCCGGCCCGTGCAGAACCATATGCTGAACTGGGAGCTCTCCCAGTTCAGTTATCTCTCTGTATCTCTCTCTCTCTCTCTCTCTCTCTCTCTCTCTCTCTCTCTCTCTCTCTCTCGTCAATAAATAAATAAATAAATAAAAATATATTCAGAAATGTACAAAACCCAAAATTAAAAAAAAAAAAAAATCACATAGGACCTTGCGGCACAACAGAAGCATGTCTAACTCTAGCTAAAAATATTCAGGTTTTAAATTTAAAAAAATAATCAGATTAACATCATTTTATCTGAAAGTAGAATGTTAAAAGAATATTTTTATTTATGTATAAGTTACATGGTACAAAAATTTTAACCTCACAATTTTATTTCCACTGAAAGTATTAACCAAAAGTAAATATTGAATTAACACATTTTCTGAAATAAAAAGATTAAGAAATGTATGAAGACATAGGCCAGTTATAAAACTGACACAAAAGTGCAAAGCTGAAGAACTTATACTACATGATATCAAAGCTTACTATAAAGCAAGAGTAATCAAGAAAACATTATATCGACATAAAGGAGAGCAAATAGAGCAATGGCACAGAACAGAGTGTCCCCAGACACAAAATCAATGTATGTGTGGTTAATTGATTAGAATGTAAAGTGGCACAACCAAGTCGGAAAGTAGGAATTCTTTTGTTTTTGTTTTTTGTCATCGTTTTTAAGAATTTACATCTAAAACCACCACATGACCTAGTTATTCTCCTAGATTTTTATCCCAAAATAATAAAACATGTTTTCATAGAAGTATGTGTCCATGAATGCACATTTCAGTTCCACTTATAAGAGTTAAAAAATTGAAGCAACCAAAATGTGCAACAGAAGAATGGATAAACAGAGCTAATATATCTATATAATGGAGTACTGCTCAACAACAACTACAACAACAACAACAACAACAAAAAGGAAGGAAACTTCAAACAATTATATCCATTGAAATAAGTCAGAGGTTTTTTTAAAGTACAAACTGTATAATTCTGTTTATATAAAATTCTAGAAAATGCCAATTATTCCACAGTGAGAGAAAACAGACCAAGGTTTCCTGAAAGTTGGGTCAGAAAGAAGAGGAGGGTGGGATTGTGAGGGCAGAGTGATACCACAAAAGGGAAGGGTGAAAAGAAACTTTTAGGAACGAGGGACATGCTCATTGTCTTTATCGTGGTGATGATTTTACAAATATATACACAAGCTAAAACATCAAATTTTACACTTTAAATATGCAGTTTTTAAAAGCTGTATAAACATGACAAATCTAAGTACCAGTGAGGATATGGAAGAAGCGGAGGTCTGTTGTATTGCTAGTAAGAGTGAAAAGTGATTTGGACAACTGTTGGGTCCTCTTTATAAAAATTAAGCATATGCCTACTCTATGTGAAAAAAACAAAACGTTTAAGATTTACCTTCCATGTATTCTTTCTCGGAGAAATAACATTACTTGGGCATATACTCCATGTAAATGAAGAAGCAATATTGAAATCCAGAAGACATGAAATGGAATTTGAGTAATAATTTTATTTAATCCTATATCGAAGAATATATGCAGAAAGATATGCAGAAATAAAGAAGCAAGACTAAATGTTAATTAGACTTTGTAAATCCAAGAAACAAGAAAAATGGGAATTACTTTAAGAAATATTTTGATTTCAATAAAGGGAATCAAATTATCCTTGTGTCAATAGTAGAAAAGTCAAACAAATTCCTGGGTAAAGAAAAATCTATACAGGAAATGCCAAATACAGAACAAACTGCGTGGGGCGAGTTTGAACTGTTTATATGTGGAGAAAATAGAAAGTACCTTCAGGATTCTACAAATTCAGAAGGGATTTTCATAATCATAATAAATCCAATAATATCTTGATTTTATACTCAAATACTGTTCCATAAATCAAAAACATTAAAATTAACACAGAAAATAGATATTAAATATTTTGAAATGTAGAATAGTATTATAACGAATAGAAAATAAGTGATAGCCAGTAGGAAAGAGAACACAAGGGTAGAGGATAAAATGTGCTTATCTGACAAAATATAAAGTTAAGTGATATTATCTAGAAAACCAAAAATATATAGTAATATACTTAGACGTAGTTTCAAGAAAAGAAATGTGGAGGAGGGGTACAATATAATTGAATTTGGTTTCTGGTATTTTACAGCAGAAAGGTAGAAGATATTTTGCAAAATGAACATACAAAAGTTATATCCCAAGGAATAATATAAAAGATATTGAGATAACAAAAGCCAAATATGGTGGTTACTGGGAATAAGAAGCATAGGATTGATTGGGTATGTTCTCTCTCTCTCTCTCTCTCTCTCTCTCTCTCTCTCTCTCTCTCTCTCTCTCTCTCTCTCTCTCTCTCTCCTTTATATATAGTAAAACAAAACCTCCAATCTGACAGTGTACTTTACCATCAGTTCCTTTTAGCATTAAACAAACACGGTAGCAAAGTAATGCCACCACCCCATTAACTCTCCCTATGCACATCCTGGACTTGCCTGAGACTTCGATGAGCAAAATGCAAGTTCATTCAAGAGTCTGTTACATAGATACAGGAAAAGAGGAGTAAAATTTATTTACGTGCCACCCCTCTGTTTACGTGCCTTGAACTCTGATATTGCTAATGAAAATGTCATTTTGCTCATTTATGTATTCATCACTTATTTTATACCACCATATTCTCCACAGTAAGTTTTATATTTTACTTCATACCCAGATCAAAACTCTATATATCACTAGGTCAAAGATCAAGTTCTATATTTCTGTATTTCTCTAGCATATACATGCTATATTCTCTTGCAAATAAAAGACGATCACTGCCTATGAAGTGTGATAGCAAAACCAGTGGCACTAGGTGAAAAAAAAAAAACAGATTTATAGAATAATTTACATTTTTTACCATATTGATATTTAAAAAAAATGAAACAATTTTTATACAGAAAAAAACTAAGAAGTTTTTAACAGCCTTGCTACCTCTTTTGTGCTTTGTAAAAGATTTTTATAAGAAAAAAGAAGAGGCAGAACTAGAGAATGAGAAAATGATGGAGCAGAGAGAAGGAAGGAGGACTATTAAGGGAGAAGGTGAGAAATGTGGGAAGAGCAGAGAAAGCATAAGATAAAAACAATGAATGACATCCAGGAATTAAAATAAATCTCTCTCTCTCTCTCTCTCTCTCTCTCTCTCTCTCTCTCTCTCTCTCTCTCTCTCTCTCTCTCTCTCTCTCTCTC
>PVKE010014614.1:0-34665 GCA_004027555.1 Craseonycteris thonglongyai | reverse complement strand
AATTAAATTGCATTTTAAGTTAGTAAAAATCTATCTTGAAAAAGTGTCGGAAAATCGAATTTTTTAGGTACCGCATGTACAGAATGCTGCTATCAAAAGTTGGGTCTGGAAATTTTTCTTCATGAGCCTATAGCTCGAAAACTTAATAAGTGATTTAAAAAATAAAACATAGTTTTGAACATATATTTTACTTATCTACCCATACCTCGCTGGAATGCACCTTATCCTGAAATACAGTGTATAAACATAGTATGCATTTCACACCCCTTCTTCCCCCTTAGACTACGCCTATGACAACAAGTCGATCACGACACACTTTTAAGATAAAAAGTAGATCTTATATACAGAAAAGTTGGCCACCCCTGCCATATACAATTATTAAGGATATTCTAATTATATCTTGTGACTTTTCCAGATTAAATCTTAAGGAAGTTTTAGAAAAGCACATTGGGGAGGTGAGATAAGAAATGAATCTAGAAAATGACACGGGTGACTTACGAGCTGGAGGAGAACAATTTGGGGTTTGGGACACAGCATTGAAGGGCTTTTAGGCAAATTCCGGTGAGGCATGATCAGTATGACTTAGAAAGCTCCTGGGTTCAGATATACAAGGTCATAATGTGAGACTTAGTAGTGACAATGAAGATTTGTATAAGACATTGTCAATTTATTTTACTAAGTTTCAATTGCTGTGGATGTCCTTTATGCTCTGGCATTAGCTCTATAGCTACCATGTTTAAAGCTGGTTGGCAGGTGAGTGTGGAGATGCTGTGGTTTATGAATGGGTGCACTGGTAGAGGTGGTTAGCTAGCCAACAAAATTCTGTGCTCTCACTTCAGTAGAGTCGTCACTGGGAAGGGTCTACCAGGCAAAAACTACATTTCCCAGCTTTCCTTTCATCTCAGTGGGACTATGACTGAGTTCAAGCCAATGAAATGGGAGCAGAGGTGACCTGTATCTCTAAGTTTGTTTCCCCCAAATAACGACTGGACTTCTTGTTTTCATACTCATTTATCCTGCAGGCTGACTAGACTACAGCTGCCTCAAAGACAAACAGGGAAGCCACCTATCAGTTTGGGTTCCCGAATAACTGAATAAAGGGGTCTTCAAACCTGTCCCTCTATCCAATATTATTAGGTGAGCAAAAAAATAACTTACTGTGTCAACCATCATACCATGTAGAGGTCATTTGTTACAATAATTTGCAGCAGTAGTTGTTCCAGTAGTTACAAACTATTGCTACAAACTATTGTAACTATTTTTTTTTTTACAGTTAGCTTAGTGTGTTCCAGGTGCAGAAAAGACACTTGGAGCATTAAGTGTCAAAGGAAGAGTGACTGGGATGAAGGGGTCTTAGGAGTCAAGAAGGGTTTTAAGCAGGACACTGACAGGATCTGATTTCTTCATTGAGAGGATCTCTCTGATTTCTGTGCTGAGAATTAATTATAATAGCCCCCTCCCCCCCAAAAAAAAGGAGACATATTGTAGTAATTTAAGCAAGAGATATTGGGGGCTTACACTAGAGTAGAAATGTGGAGATGATGAAAAGAGACTGGACTTAGGATGTAAAAATAGCGTTTTATCTCATTATTGGTCACCATTAACATTAGACTATAGGAAGAAGAAAATGAAGAAAATCGGAAGCAGATGAATATAACTTACTATCTCTATATTATTATCTGTCAATATTAAGATCCGTACTTTAATATTGGATTATATTAAATCTACAGCCTGTGGGCCAGTGTTGCTTTTTGCCTGTTTCATAAATAAAGTTTTTGAAGCAACCACCCTCATTCATTCGTGTTTTTCATATGGCTGCTGTTTCATCCCTAGAGCAGTTGAAAAGTTGTAACAAAGACCTCCTGCGCAGCAAAGCCTAAAATATTTTCTATCTGGCCCTTTACAGAAAAAGTTTTCAGTCCTCTCGGGCTAAAGAGAATTGTGCTTTACATTTTACTATTTAGCTTGTGAAAAGAATCTGGAATGGAAATAATGGAATTGCCTAATTCTTGAGCAACTTTTTAGATCTCTTGGGATTCTAGCATGGTTCCATTTTTTCTTTTCATCCTTTAAGCTTGTTTGCTTTAAGCAATTGCTAAAACAAAAAATTAATGCAACTCATCCATCATGAAGATTACATCTTACTCCTTTATTATATTAAAGGAGGAAACAGAACTTCATAGTCCTTATGCCACTAGCTCAGGACCACAAAATCAGTGACAAAGAGAAACCTAATATCCCTGCTTCTCTCCCAGCCCACTGCTATCTCCACTCCACTGAACTGAACTTCCTACAAATAGACATAGACATCCTGAGCCATTACAGATAGGGATAGATGGAGGTTTAAAAAGAAAAGTCCTTGTTCTTTACATCAAATTTAAAGTATCTGCGGGGAAGCCGGGATGGCTCAGTGGGTAGAGCACTTGCTTCGCAACCCCGAGACCTGAGGATCGAATCCTAGTCCCGGACCATGTGGACCCATATGCTGAACTGGGATGTGCCCCCAGTTCAGTTCTTGCTGGGGCCTATGTGGGAGGCTTCCAGCCCAGTTCCTGCCCTGCGTAGCCCTGTGCCCACCTGTGGAGTGAAACTATATGGAAAACTAATGCTGTCAACTATGGAGACTGCTCTGGGCCCTTCCCCTTCTCTCTGTCTCTCTCTGTCTCTGTTTCTCTCTGTCAAAAATCAATAAAATAAATCTTTAAAGTATCCAACATTTACTTCTTCTGAATTAGGATGATTTTTTATTTTATAAAATCAGTTCATGCTATTTTCAATATTTAAACTATGAAAAATTTCAGACACATATAAAAGCAAAGATAATAGCAAAGTGAATTTCTGTATACCTGTCACTCAGCTTCAGCTCATCTAATTCCATCTATTGCCTCACCTAGTCTCTCATCCCCACCATGTGGATTATTTTGCAGCAAGTTTCAGATACTCCATTGATTAGTTTGTAAACATTTTAGTATTTATCTGTAAAAGATAAGGAGTTTTTAAGAATTATGTGCTAAAAATGCACAATTCTTTTTTTTTTATTTTTTATTTTTTTATTTTGACAGAGGAGAGAGAGAGGGAGAGATACAGAGACAGAGAGAGAACTGAACTAGGGGAGCTCCCAGTTCAGCATATGGTTCCGCACGGGCCGGGGCCGGGATTCGATCCTCGTTCCCCGGGGCTGCAAAGTGAGCGCCTAACCCACTGAGCCATCCCAGCTTCCCCACAATTCTTTTTTAATATCAACAGTGTCCATTAGTGTTCAAATATCTTCATTGTCTCATAAATTTTGAAAATTAATATGTAGATTTCCCATTTGTTGTTGCTAAGGAAACCTGGACATTTGGCCTGGAAGTATCCCACTTTCTGAATTTTACAGTGACATCTTCATAGTGAGATGATTTAATTTAAATAGCTATCCTCTAACATAGACATTATTTGATTTAAAAAAATGGAACTTAGAGTTTGAGTAACACTTATTGCTTAAAATGTATTCTGTAGTATGCACACACACAGTCCACAGACTCTTGATCATGCCACTCCTCTGCTGGGAACTCTTCAGTAGTTCCCCATTTCATTCAGAGTAAAATCTATCACTTGCCTCTGATCATCATTTATCTTTAAACCAACTTTCAGGCCTTTTGCTATTATTTCATTCTTCATTCATTGGATTCCTGCCAGTGATTCATATCCTTGTTCCTTTAACACCTCAATCACTCTTCTTCCTCAGGCACTTGACACTGGGGATCTCTTTTCCTGGAAAATTTATCTCCCAGGCACCACCATGGCTCATTCCCTCTTTCCCCAGATATTCCCTCATCTCCTTATTGCCTTAGCTTCTCAGTGAGGCCTTCCATAACCAACCTATTGTAAATGACCGTCTCTGCCCAGCATTCCTATCCCCGTTCTTGGCATTAATTTGTCCATAGCATTTATCTCATCTGGCATCTTATACATTTTACTTAGGACTTTTATATATTTTGCCCATTTCTTTATTTCTAGTACATTACATAGGACCGTCCCTGGTTCATAGTAGGCATTCAGTAAATTATTTGTTGAAGACATGAAATTATTGAAATGAGCAATATTTACTCTAGGTCAGAATGGCTCCTCTGAATTCTTGGCCATTTTCCTACTCAAGTTAACTAATTAGAAGAAAATCAACTTGTGCCCTTAATTTTACTCTTTTAGGCTAGAACCTAGAAGAATGTAGAGGTAAATTCTAGAACAATTCACTTGCTCCTTTTTTTTTTTTCTCTTTTCTTTCTGGACCCATGTGTGTTCTTAAGAGATATAGGTTCTTTGTAAGCCAAAGTTACACCTGAAAAAAAATAAAAGAGAATGAAAGTGAGCATTAGAAACATTCCAAAACCCATCTCCCATGAATCTTCGTAGTCATAGGATCACTTCATAGTAGTAGAGAAGGGAGAGAATATACCTCATTATGCTTCATTTTGGAGCATGATTCAAATAGGCCTTATCCCGTGATTTTTTATATTTATAATATATACTGTGTAAAATCCGGGCATCTTCAATGTGTCATATCTTCTTTGCCTGTCTCTCCATCCCTTCTTCTGTAACACCTCTTGCATGTGATGCTTTTCAGGGTCTCCTAGCTAGGTCTTCAGTATGAGGTGAGTGGGTGAGACATCATAGCAGGCCAAGAAGTATCTTTTAAATTTCTAGATCAGAATGACTGAGGTTCATGGGGGTATGAATAGAGGCTTTCAGATCTCTTGCTCCAGAGCCCTAATTTTGTTTTTCACCATCAATATTTGTTATGCCATTTGTTGAAATTAGGTCTCCATGGATATTTCACTTACCTGTGCTATCTCTGATTTCTTTAATAGGAACAAATTCTCTTCAAACTTGAAAGTGTGGCTGAAATGAGTAATCACAGAGGATAGCAACCTGATTGGCAAAAAACATCTTTCATTGGCTGGTTTTTATAACATGGGAACCCCAAAGACACTGAGTAAATATTGATTAGGCTGATGAAAAGAAATATTTTATGAACATATTATAAAATATTTAAAAAGAATCAAACTAGTAGCTTCATTTCAGATAGAGACCAGGCTATTGAACTTACGATTAAATTTTAAAAGAAGCTTAAGGAAAAAAAATATAAAGGAAAAAAGACTCCCAAACTAACTCTTTTGAAATATATTGAACATTCATTAATTTATTTACTCATTTATTCCACAAACATTTGTCAAGAGCCTCCTATGCAGAATTTTTGGTGTTAAGTGTACTAGACGAATTAAGCATATGCCCTTTTCTTCAGGAATTATGCCCAGTAGGGGAAGCAGATAACTAAATAAACAATTACAAAATGGTATGATTAATGCTATAATGAGATAACAGGATGTTGCTGTAACATAGGTAATAGTATCAACTCAGTTTAAAAGAAGGTAGTCAGGGAGTGATTCTTCAGCTGAATATTAAACATTGAGTAGGAATTAGAATGATGGACAGGGGAGAGAAGAGGATGTGAAATTTTTCTTGAGGCACAGGAAGCAGTAATTATAAAACAAAGACGTGCCCTATGGGAACAGTAAGCATTTTGGTTGGCGCTTAGAGTAGTTATTGAGTCATGTTTTGAGACAAGGCTGGAAAAGGAGAGAGCACACTGTGGAAGGATTTGTACATTATTGTAAGGAGTTTGGATTTCATTATCAAGCTATGGGCCACTTTTAAAAATTGTAAGGGTGGGGGTGGGTAAAGGCAGAGATATGAAGTAATCATGCAGATTGGATCATATGAGAGTAGAAGCCAAGAGTAAGCCTGAATAAAGGTGGCAGTGAATCTAAGAGAAAGATTTTAGAGGTCCACTTGACAGGATTGATGACTAATTAAATGCAGGGGTGGACAGTCAAAGAGAGATGGACAGTGAGAAGAAGCAAGTGTTGTATAAAGATCCAATGAGGATGGAAGTTAAAATGAAGGGACAGTTTTAACAAGGCAGAGATGGCTAACTGTGACAAAAATCCCAAAGAAATTAAACAGGTTAAGAATTACCTATGAATTTATCAGTTAAGAATTAAATTGTGATCTTTGTTACAGTAGTTTTAAAGGAATGTTTAGATTGAAAGAAGGAATGGATCCAAATTATGGGTGGCCTTCTGCTGTACAATTTGGGGCTCCTTTATAAGAAATTTAAAAGTTAAAAATTATAATTATGAATTAAAAACCATGTATAAGACCTTGAAAGGGATTCATGCAATGAGGAGCCATGACCTACAGCTTCATTTAAACAGATTCATTTCTGGACTAAAGAATGAATGGAGGACGATGAAATAGCAAGTGTTGGTTTCTCCTTCAAGAACATTGTATTTGAAGGAAAGAAGAAAAGTGGAAAAATAACTGTGTATGGAGGTAGAGAGCTGAGGGTGTAGGAAGACTGTGCATGTGTGTCTGTGTGTGTGTTATGTGGAGTGACATGAACATGCTGGTGACATGACTTGAGGAGATAGAGAGGGAGGTGTAGACGATTATAAGAGAACATAAAAGGTATAACAAAGTACTGGAGGGTTTGGGAGAGAGTGGAACCAAGAGGAAAAATGACATGGAGAAGAATATGCAGGGAGTGACCCAAATTCAAGGATTCATGGACGGAGATGAATGTGTTCCCACAGATGCGGGGGTTGTGTTAAGAGGATTGTGTCACAATCTCAGGGAGAAAATTCATAAAAATCTTGGGAATAAAGTGTTTAAAACTGTTAAGGTTAGCTGAGGTGGGATCCAAGATGAAGTTTCAAAATAGCCAATACTCTTTGACAATACAGAAGGTCATTGCTGACATCAAGGACATTTCAGTAAAGTGATGGGGAAAGAAACCCAATGATCTTGGTTTGAAAAGTAGAGGCTCCCTGGAGGTGTAGAAGTACAACCTTAAAATTGGACATGCTTATGAGGGGAAGGGGTAAGACAGGGTCAGAGTCAGAGGATCAGGCAAGGTCAAACTCGTATTTTACTTACTTATTTAGAGTGTGCGGTAAGACAGAGCATGCTTGTGTGGCGGGGACTCAAATCAGAAGAAAGAAAGAGAGGGGATGAAGTAAATGCATTAGGGAAAAGAAAAGCCTTGTTTAAAACGATTGTCCTTTTTCTAATTTGAAAAGCAGTGTGTGTAGGTAAAGCATTCAAACAATATAGTACACAAATAATATAGTATGTGAAAATCTTCTATCATTATACTTTCTAAGAGTAAATATTGTTAACAATGTTTAGTTTTATATTTCCAGATATTTTTCTATTATAAATAGGATTATATAGTAACTTTATATACGTACACACAAATACACAGGTTGAAAGATACTTTTTGAAATTAGAATTAAACAGTACAGTCAGTACATTAACTTAATGACTCTTAAAATTGTGAGTGGTTATATAAGTACGTAGGGATCAAGCTCATTCTTTTTGCCTAAATGATGATTTAAAAAATCCCCTATTGATGGGTATAACTTTTTTCAGTTTATCACTATTACAGTCAAAGCTACAACCAGCATTTGTGCACATTTGTGTGAGTATTTGTATAGAATTTATTTCTTAAAGCAGATTGTCAGGTCAAACTGTACCGGTATGTAAATTTATGTTATTACTAGATATTTCCAAATTTCCTCCTCAAAAGACCATTATTGTAATTTATACTTCTACCCAAATTCCATTGAGTGCTTGGAAAATTGTGTTTTGATATTAAACTTAACTCTGTTAAGAACTGGAGTGATAGTACTTCAAAGTTTTCTGAATTAGCCAGAAATCCTTTGCAGAAATGCCTCAAATATCTTAACTACTGATGTATTTTTCTCTAATTGGAACTTTTATTGAAGAAGCTGAAATCACTAGTGAATAACAAACATTTCATATTAAATTCTGTTATCTTTTGCCTTGCTGATTATTACTTTTGTTATTGTATATGTGAGTCTTGTGTCCATATTATAGGTTAATTACATGGATTGCTAGAACTTTAGAGGTGGAAGGAATTTAGAGAACTTTTAACTCAGTCTTCTCATTGGATAGCTGAAAAAAGAAAGTTGATGGCCAGAAAGCCTGTTTTTTTCCATGTATTCACAGTAATCTTCTGAACAGCTGCTTCCTCTGATGGTTTTATCTGGGATGCCTTCTTTGGCTGCTTAGCTTGTCTCCCTTGTTCTATAAGACTTATCCTCACACCGTGTTTACCTGGTATAGACCAGAGTCAGCGTGGCATCATAAAGGCTTATTTCTGTGCTTGTCTCTTGTTTGTGGTACCTCAAGCTATATGATAGTTTTTTGAGCATTGTCTTATTCATCTTTGAGTCCTCTTTTCCTGTTTCTAGTGCATATATTATGACTTGCCTAAATCTTTTTTCATTTCCCCCAATGAGTTAAAGAATCTAGACAATTATAACGGATTCTAACTTCACAAAATAAAGACATTCAACCATTAAGTGCCATCTAATGTAGGTATATACACCTGTTATAAGGCATTGTTTTAAAAAAAATCTAGACTGGGACATATATATAGGACACATGGTTTCATTTCTTCAACAAATAAGTTATCATAAAAAAAGATGGAGAGGAGAACTTAAAAATTCAAGAAAACTTAACAAACTATATCAACCAAGTACAGTAAATTTTTTCCAGTTTGAGCAAATATATCATAAAAAATTGATCAGTTGGGAAATTTTGAAGAGTAATTAGATATTTGACGATACTAAGAAATTACTGCAATTTTTTGGAGAATGTAATTGTAGGTATGTTTTAAAAAAGAACCATGCTGTCATGGTTTTAGAAGCACATACTGACATTTATGGGTGAAATGATATATTAGAGATCTGCTTTAAAATAATTGGAGCTTGATAATTGTTGAAGCTGGGTGATGGGTACTTGGGAATGATACTATTTTCTTAGCTTTTGTATATGTTCAAAATTGTCTATGATAAATGAATATTATAAGTTACCTTTTAACTTATGCTGGCATGATTTTCCTTATTCCTACCTCTACCTCTAGTCTCTTCCAGAAGCCTAGCTATCATAGAAGTGTTTTTGTTTGTTTTTTTATGAGCTTTAAGCTAGGAAGGATACATATTCTCTTAATATGATAAGATATAGGAGGTATTTTGTAGCAGATTCACTTTTGCAGTCCATGCATTCTTATTGGTATTCAGATATCCACTTTGAAGCCCAGACAACTGTCTTTCCTCCAACCCCTCCTTACTCTAATTTCAGGACCTAACCCCCCACACCTCCTCTGTGTGGAATGGGATCAAAGGGAAACGTGAATGGAGTTGGGACGGTGGTATTAGAGTAAGAAGGGAGAAGGAAAGGACCTTGAGTGCAGACAAAGCACTGAGGCTTTGTTATTGGAGAATAACTATCGCTGGATCTATCTTCTCAGAACAGATTTAGCTCTTAAGAGGCTATCCTAAGACATTCAGCATAGAAGCGTTACCTGACCTTGGACAATTTCAGGTATTTCTGAATAATAGGTTACCTGCTAGGAGGGACCACTACAGCAGTTACAGTGACTTTACATCAAAATTTCTCATGTGATTGGTGTTGGAGAGAGGGAGAGTTTTCCCCACCTTTTACTTTTCTTGAGTTTTTATGGCTGGACTGATAATAAAACTGACACAAGACTAGATTAACAGGAAAAAAAAACTAATTTGATATGTGCACATGGGAGGTCATAGATGACACTCTCAGAAATGATGTACACCTGGAACCTATGTAATTTTTACTAACCAATGTCACCCTAATAAATCCAACAATAAAAAAATGATGAATCAGCCAGATTTTTGTACTTTTTAGACAAAGAAACAATACATGTATGAAGAAGTGATAAGACAAAGGCACTTTACGTTGGAATGCTCATTAGTGAGGAATCTAAACAAAATTTGGCCTTGCGTAGTAAATCAGTAAAGGAGTAACAAGGTTTATGCAAGTTTTTTGGCTCTGGATTCCTTAAGTCTAGTGATAAATGAAGAGATTTATTTCCTGATTCAAGGAGACAAGGGAGGGTCCAAGTGATCTTCCTGCACCCATCCTTGTCAAGTAACCTTAATTAAAAGTAATCAATAGGCCATTGAGGGATATTTCTGGGTAGCCTGCCCAGTGCTCTGACTTTGGCATTGTACAGTGCCCCATGGCAAGGTTCCTCTGTGAATTCAGAGGACCATTGATTAGAGTTTGCTATGTTACTTAGCTATCCATCAGTAAAAACACCTATTTAAGAATAAATGGGGGATGCTGGGATGGCTCAGCCCATTGAGCGCTTGCTTTGCTGTCCCAGGGTCCGAGGCTTGAATCTCAGCCTTGTCCTATGCGGACCCATGTGCTGAGCTTGGGTGTGCTTCCCATGACCCTCAGTTCAGTTCCTGCCCGGTTGAGCCCAGTTCCCCCCTGCATGGCCCCGTGCCCACCTGTGTGGAATGAAACTATGTTGAAAACTGATGACGTGCAACTATGGAGACTGCTCTGGGCCCTCCCCCTTCTCTCTCCGTCTCTCTCTCTGACTCTCTGTCAAAAACAAAACTTAAAACAAATGGAAGAGTAAGTCTACAGGGAATACCTCTCAAATACCAAGTATATTTATGGGACACACAGTTTCCTTGGTAACTCACAGCCCAGGGAGAAGGAGGGCTGTGAGCTTGCTCCCACAGAGATGGAGGGAGGGAGCTGTGGGAGTTTATGGTTTTTTCTCCACATGGTTGACATTCACAAAAGGGTTGCTACCAGCCTACTTTTGTACCTGCCAATGTGGGATAGGAAGGGAATCATTAGAAGATAAGAAAGCTTCATCTGACTGAACATTTCTACATTTGAAAGTTCAGGAGAGTAAAGTACATGAATTACTTTCATGTTCACTAGTTAGGGATTTGTTAGAGTCTCATTTTGGGTTCCATTAGGTTATATATGTAGATTTTTTTTACAATTCTCTAAGAGACCCAACACACACATTGTAAAGGGTTGGGGATAAATATTGGTATTAAAGGGGAAAAAAAAGGTGAAGATTTCTGAAGACATGAAGAACTGTAGAAAACTTTATATACTAGTTAAGCTGTGAATGAAAAGATGTCACAAATGGTCCCTTGAAGGTTTTCTTTTAAATCTCTAATTTCCTTTAGGACCTAAGTGGAGGACTTTTAGACTCATCTCTTTCCTGATGGAATTATTTTAATTCTATTTTACAGTGGTCCTGCAGATTTGGGATTATGTAAGAGTCCCTCAGTTAGGTCTGTTACAAGTGGGAAGAAAAATTGAGAATGAATCTTTTGTTCGGGAAATTGACTGGAATTAGCTTGGGGGCCAGTTCTTGCTTGTCAATCATGTCTTTTCAAGATAATGCATCTGTTCTTTTCCTTCTTAGCCTCTGGCTAATGAGTGATCCTAAAATTAAAGAAAAAAAATTATGTGTAGCAGCAAGCTCAGTGATACTAAGCATATATTAAGCTGAAATGCTCCAACTAGTGAGGACTAGGTATTAGATGTTTATATGGCCATTTGAAGATATAGGTTATCATGAAGGAATGCCATGAAAAAAACAAAATGGCCAGAAAAGTGTTTCTCAGAATTTTTTAAGTAAAAGACATATTTTTTCTTCAGAAGGAAAGGGCCAATGTTAATTTTAATAACTTGAGAACTAGAGAAACTATTATTGGATGGTCCCATGAGGTGTGGCTACATGAGGTTTTTTTTGCACCCAACCTCACTTTATAAATTGCTGTTCATCTGTATCATACCTACCTCAACTGACCCGTAGCTGCAGCCTTATCAAAATCCAAGTGGTATTTCCTATAAAATGCCCATGCATCAAGCACAATGCTGCCTTTCTTACTTAGGCTTGCTGGGGTGTAGAGCACCTGAGAATTAGGTTTATGCATGTCTGAGCTTTTGTCCATCCTCTCTCCTGTCTGCCTCCCCTTCTTTGCTAGCCAGACAGTTATATTAAAAGACAGAAGGAAGAAATATGAACTATAAACAAAGACTATTTCATGAGAACAGTACATGATTGACATAGATAAGTGGAACTTCTTTTCAGAACTGAGGGTCATAATCGAACAATGTGATGGGCCTGAAGACTCCTGAATCAATGTATTAGGAAGCACTGAAGCAGGGACCCTTGTACAAGCCACAGAAATGCTGCCTAACTTACCATGCTTCTCAGCTGAGCACAGGCAAAGCCCTTCTGCCAGTGACATTCAAGTCCCTCATTACACGGTGGTTTTACCAACGGATTAAACAGGCACTTCTACTAGAGGCTGAAGAGCAGAGGGGAATGAGACTGGAATCTGATATCATAGATGAAAGAATACTAAATATTTCTTTTTAAAAATGAGAATCTGATAGGATAATGAAATCTGTCTTGATTTTGGGACAAATGATGATTATAAAGTCCATTATATAAAACAACAAACCATTACAAAGACATGGGCATTTTTTGAGGAAACTTCTCTTCCCTTGTTGTGTATTTGGCATCTTTTTGGTGGAAAAGGAAAAGTTACCAAAACACTAGGGATTTTTTTTCAACATAGGAGTTTTAAATTAACTGCTGCTATGTGTCAATGGTAGCATGTAAATGGGAAGCCATCATTTTCACTCAAAAGCTCTAGGTATTTCACTCAAAAGCAATAATAGATATCTGGGTGGTTGGGTTGAATATTGAAAATCATGAATAAAAGAAGAGAAGACTATGTTTTCAGAATGCTATAAAAACTGGGTATTATTAGATTAACTATTCCTTTATTTGGGAGAGCTAGGCAAGGGGTGGCAGCCATTTTGGGCCATATAGGAACTTGGAAGAGAGGGTTTTGGACTCTTCAGTGGAGAGGGACTGAGAAAAACTTTGCATAAAAATAAAATGAGAAGTGAGTACGATTAGCAAGCAAGAGAATGTCCACTTTCATAGGGAGGGAAGCACTTTGTCAAGAAGAGAATGAAATTAGGGAGATAGAGAAAGGTAACCAAAGTTTAAAGATTGTTAAGTGTTATGGTTTGCAGATTGTTTGGAGTTTAGAGATTGCTAAGTGCTACAGCAAACTGTATGTCTACATTAAGCCCTCAAGCTGATTCTGCTTATTGCATGATATGGCAAATACAAACCAAAAAAAAGAAAAAGGTTATTACCTTAACAGCTGGCATTAAAATTGCTCTTATGGCGGGAACTATCTTTGGCTGGAATTTTATCTAAGTGTTTGCAGGAGTAATGCTGGTACCAGGGCATCAGAGAAATGGGCACATTGTCTAGTGGAAAAGACATTTTGCTCTTGATAAAGGGAAAAGAGAGCTGAGTGGGGCAGAGAATAGAGGAAAGAGAGAAGACAAAGAAGTCATCAGATGATAAATTCTAGATACTCTCTCAGGAAAGGTCTAGGAGACACCATCGATAGCCGCCTTTTGTGTAAGGACATTTCTTAGATTCAAGTGTCTATCTGGTCCCTGAAAGAAAACCAGTCTAAGCCAAAATTGCAAGTTGTTATACGAAACCATTTTCAGAACGTGTCCCTTGCCTACCTCTCCTTCTAACCTGATTGTTGTCATAATCTCCTCAGATATAGAAATTGGGAGCTTTTCCCAATTTCAGCTTTTCAACAAAATCTATATACCCAAGATTCTTTGTGTGGGTTGTGTTTCGGGGTAAGTGATATAAAGGCTACGTTTGGTGTTCACCTTGATGTTGTACACACAAAAAAGCCACTCATCAAGTCACTAACTCTAGTCAAACCTTTTTTTTCCTGAAGAGAGCTGAAATATCATTGTTTTTGTTTTTAAAAGATACTAGAAACATCATTATTTCAGGCCCAATCTGTTGTTGGCAGTCTAACACACTTCCTGAATGAGATATAGCCTAATTATCTTTGAATTAGTTGAAATTATCAAACAGAAACCAGTCGAATGTGGGTTAAACATACTCCTCTCCAGTGGGTTGATAACCTTTATCAGAGAAAATTTTATATTCTCTGAAATCTACATACAAATGTCTATCTGGATATATAAGATGTATTATTTGTCATAATTCTTTTTTCTAAACAGGAAAATTTTGTATGGTGGTAAAATGGACATAAGTCAGTAGTAGAAGAGTCAGAACATCTGAATTCTAATTCTAGATTTACCAATAACTTTTTTTGTGGCATTGGCAAATCAGCCTACATTTCTAGATGTTAGTTGACAGTTTTACATAATAAGAGGGCTGGATCTGACTCTCTCTGAGGACCTCCCCCCTTCTCCAAATATCAAATATAAATATTTAAAACTATAACTGAAGCAAATGACTGTTTTTAAGTCTTATAAGAATATCCTAAGGCTATACTTACACCCTCAAAAGGGCTGATACTATTGTTCAGTTACATTAAATCATTCAGTTAATTTAATTTAGTCCCTAGATTAAAGCTAATGAGTTAGAAACAATGTATGAATATTAACAGTAAGGCAATAAGGATAGGATCTAATCACCTCTGAAAATAATCACTTCCTAGAATTCATCCAAAAAGATTGTATAAAAACAGGTAGTTAATAATTACAGTCACCACAGTCTGGTGTACATTTGAAAATAAGGTATATTTTGAAAAGAGAATGATTTCATCCGAGAATAACTCAGCCAACTCTTCTAAGAACACAGATAAAATATTCAACATCCCTAGTCATAGAAATGTAAGTTAAAACAAGAAACTTTGCCTATGAGATTTGAAAAACCTAAAGAGAACAAAAATCACTAATGCTGATGAGGGTGTACAGGGGGAAAATACAAATTAGAGCAGCCAGATGCAGAATTTTTGAAAACAATGGCTCAAATATTGCCACCCTCATTAGCCTCAGTAGCATTCAGAGTGTAGCTTTAATATAAATCAGCAAAAGAGATGACAGCTTTCACACATATGTGTATAATATATATGTGTGTAATGTATCGTATCATATTACCCATACATGTATGTACACACATACATGTACAGTTGACTTCTAAGTACTTACACACAGCTTCTTTTCCAGTAAATATTATAAATGTCTTTTTTAGTTATGTTTTTCTTAATAACATTTTCTTTTCTCTAGTTTTAAGTATCCAGTATATAATACATGTAACATACAACATGTGTTCATCAACTGTTTAGGTTATTGTTAAGGCTTTTGGACAACAGTAGGCTATGGAGGTCATGCTCCTAATCCTCATGTATTTCAAGGTCAATTGTATATATGTATATATGGAGAGAGAGAGAGAGAGAGAGAGAAACCACATAGTTTTGCAAGGAACAAAGAAGATACTCCTCTACCAGTGGCATGCCTTTATACTTTTAGGTAGAATCTAAACCTAATGGCACTGAGATTCAGAATCTTGAAAGATATGGAAGGAATAGATGATCCATTAGTATGAATAGTATAGGATTTAAGAAAAAAAAAAACTGTGGATGCTGGGAAAGCTCAGTGGTTGAGCACTTGCCTTGCAATCAAGAGGTCCAGGGATCCATTCCTGGCCCCTGCCCGTGCAACCCCATATGCTGAACTACAGTGCAACTGGTGACCACCAGAACGGTGGCAAAGGTTCCCGCCTCCCATGTGGTAGGCCCCGAGTTCAGTTCCTGTCCTTCACGGCCCACATCCACCTGTATGGAATGAAACTATGTCACAACTAATGATGTACAACTATGGAGACTGCTCTGGGCCCTCCCTCCTTTTTCTCTCTCTCTCACCTTCTCTCAAACAATAAAATAAATCTTTAAAAAAAAAAGGAAGAAAATAGAACTGAATTCTGAGGGGAAACTTGAAGTTAAGAAATCCACTGGGAGATAGTGATGTCAGCCTAGGAGTCACTTTGCAGCTTTGGCTGTGAGGGCTGAGGAGGCAGAGAAGGCGATGAGCCCCTGATGTAGGATCAAGGCACAGAGCTGCAGAATCGTGTGTGCTGTTCCTATGAATTCCGCTTCGCTCGAGAGAAGGCTGTTCGTCCCTATCCAAATAGGTGGGTGTCAGTAAATGTTTAAAACTTGAGGACTAGTTTTCCATATTTGAATTTTGTTATTAAAAGTATATTTCAGATAGGTAAGAAGTATAAGTTCTCCCTGGGAAAAATGGTTGTTCAAGGGATAGAGTCCTTCTTGAATATAAATCTGAAGGTCAGAATGTTTAATAAATTATGGTAGATCTTTCTCCCAGCCTAGTTTAAGTAAAAGTTGGAAAATCCTGGACCAGACTTCTATTTGCAGGATAATGGCCTACATATGCTGAGGATTCCATTTGTTAAAATGTAATAAGATTCATGATAAATTACCCAAAATACAATATTTAGTGCATTATTGCACTAAAGTAAGAGAATAATCCAAGGGCAAAAGTAAACTAACAAAAATAAACCCCAGTAAGATGAAATCACATTAGAGAGAACTAAGTTGTAAAAAAGAAAGCAAATTGCAGAATAATAAAGTATGGTTACAGGAGGAAAACACTTATAAAGGCACTGGTATCTAGAGATTTTGGCCCCTGACAAAGTGAGGAAGCTAAACCTGAGAATCCTGCATTAAGTTTTAGCAAAGGAATTTTAAACTTTATTTTTCTCTATGGAAATCTGGTGAAGCCTGCAATCTCTTTGATGTAATAGTGATTCCTTAATGTGTAAAATAAAATAGAAACAAGTATAAAGAAGACCAATTACCCAGAAATAGTTGTCAAAGTATTTTTTAATATTTATGACAGTATATATTAATATATTATTATATATAATATTATATATAATATATTAATATATTTGTGACTAATATATTAATGTGTTTTCTTTTTTAATTTATTGAGTGATAAGGTCTAGTAGTAGGTCTAATATAACTATAATTTTAAAGTGGATAAGGGCTATAATAACAGATACAGAAGAAATTCAAGGTAATAAAATAATACAATGGACAAGTTTGTGTCAATAAGTTCAAAAACTTTAATGAAATATACAAATTCTTTGAAACACATCACTTATCCAAACTGATTCCAGAAGAAACAGAAAGCATGAAAACTTCTGTACCATTAAATAAGCTGAGTAATCTAAATTCTCTCCACCAAGGTGGAGGTGGAGGAAACAGTTGCAGAGTTTGTCACAAAAAAATTCTACCATACTTTCAAGAGATAGTTCTAAAATTATACAACTTCAAAATAATGGAAACATAAAAGAATATTCCTTTGATACATTTAAGGAAGCTAGTGTAATCCTAATCTAATCCAAAACCAGACGAATGCACTACAAGAAAAGAAAATAATTGACTACCATACCCAGGAACATGGATGTGCAAATTCTAAATAGAATATTGGCAAACTAAATCTAGCTATGCATATATTAGCAAAATCATATAGCTTTAATTGTCAGGTTTTCTGCCCAGAAATTCAAGAGCATTTTGTTTTCTTAAGCAGTCTATAAATTAAATTCACTACATTAACAAATCAAAAGAGAAACAAACATGACACTCTCAAAAGTTAGAAAAATTTTGATAAAATTCAATTTCTATTATAAATACTTTTCAAACTAGGAATAGAAGGACTCTTTCTTAACTTGAAAAAGACTGCTAAAATGTTTTTAAAAATATCAGTGACAAATAGAAGTAGTCTCTGTAAAATTAGGAAGAACACACAAATAACCAACAAACTGCCTCTACTTAATTTTTTCTGTGTTTTAGTGTGTTAAGTGCAGCCAAGAATGTAAAAAAGAAAAATAATAAAATATTTTATTATTTTTTGTTATGACTTTCTTCCTCCTTGATTCTTCTTCTTCTTCTTTTTTTTATTGTTTTTTGACAGAGAGAGAGAGATACAGAGACAGAGAGAGAACTGAACTGGGGGCACTCCCCAGTTCAGCACATGGTTCCGCACGGGCCGGGGCTGGGATTCGATCCTTGGTCCCCAGAGCTGCAAAGTGAGCGCTTAACCCACTGAGCCATCCCAGCTTTCCCAATAAAATATTTTAAAGAAGAAAAACAAAGTTTCATTATTTGAAGAAAATGAATGTCCAAATAGAATAATCCAAAATGTCTTCAGACATATTATTAGAATTAATAAAAAATTTAACAATGTGGCTGACTATGAGATATGAAAAAGTAATTGATTTTTTACATCATCAATAAACATATGTAATTCAAAAATAATAATTTGCAATAGCACTTAAGTAAAGGGATATTTAGGAACAAATCTAACAAAATACAGGAGTTGTATCAAGAAAATTATAAAACTTTTTGAAAGATACTAATGAGGAATTGAATAAATGAAAACATGTAATATACTAATGAATTGGAAAATTTAGTATCAAAAGTTGCTTGGTCTCTATAAATTAAGCTAGAGTTTCAATGCAATTTTAATAAAAAATTCTAGTAGAGATTTTTGAGAGACATGATGAGCAGATTTTAAAAATCCAAGAGGAAGAAAATAGCCAAAACTTCCCTAAAGAAAAATCTGATATGAGAATTTACTTTATAAGATACCAACTCTTACTCTACATTTACAGTATTTAATGCAGTGATACTTAAGCTTGGTGGACAAATGGACTCATGAGTAAGGATCAAGATCCCAAAACAGAACCTACATTTGTGACAGCTTGATATGCAATGGAGGTGGCAGTATAAGTCAGTGGGAAAATAAGTGCTAACAACTTATCATTTAGGGAAAAAGTTAAATTCAATTCTTATGTCACACCATACACCTAAAACAATTTTGGCTCATTTCTGAAGGGAAAAACTATAAATCTTTTAGGAGAAAAATATAGAAGACTATTTGAACTTTTTAATGGGAAAGTATTTTTTAAACAAAATGCATAAGAAACAAAATGTACAAATCTACATCACATCACCTATGTATCGCATTATGTGCTCACCACCCAGAATCACCTCTCCCTCCATCACCATGTATCTGGTGTCCACTCCCGCTTCCTCCCCCCGCCTCCCTTTCCCCTCCTCCCCTTCACCCAAGTAACCACCAAACTATTGTGTCTACAAGATTAATAAAACTGAAACAAATTAAATACTTATTTTCTTTTTTTTAAATATATATATATTTTTAAATTTATTTTTGACAGGGAGAGAGAGAGAGATACAGAGACAGAGAGAGAACTGAACTGGGGGAGCTCCCAGTTCAGCATATGATTCTGCACGGGCCGGGGCCGGGATTCGATCCCTAGTCCCCAGCACTGCAAAGTGAGCGCCTAACCCACTGAGCCATCCCGGCTTCCCCTAAATACTTATTTTCATACAAATTTACCAGAATGAAAGTGAAAAGGTGAGACATTAATCGGAAGATATTTTAATAATATATAACTTACCAAAGACTAATAGCTGTGTCATGGGCACAAATAAGGAAAATGAAGACAAGTAGCTTCCAAACCATTGTTTAAGAACTCTAGAAGCCATAGCCCCTTACTATTAGATATCCCTCTCACACCATGTTAAATCAGATACTTATTTAGACATGCACCCATATTCCCACAGCAATTATATTTTTTTGTAAAAAAATTGAAATTTATTATTTTCATTTTGAGACTATTTGTCCATAATTACTTCATTTGATTTATGATGGTAATATATCTTTATCCCAGACTCAGGCAATTGAGGTGAATTCTACCAGTGACTTGTTCTTAAGAGGACAGAAAGGCCAGCCAGCTCAGAAGACTATTGGACAGATCTCTGCTTCTCCTTTTGGCTAAATTAGCCTTACAAATTTGGGGACTTCAGTGAAACTGTGTGGTGGTGTCTGTTGACGTGGGCACTCACTATTTTTGACTTGGCCTACCAGTGGGCAGGACCCACCAACTGCTCACACACTAGCTAAACAGAGCAGCTGCCTCTCAAGAGAGGTGCTAAATGTGATATTTCACTGCTTTAAATAATCAGATACTTGTGAGTCATGAGTGATGCTTAGGACGCCAGCCTGTGGGGTGTTCCTTGGTGCGGAGCATTACTAAGGAGAGAGCAGAACCTGATAGGTGAGGGTTAATAGCAGGAATCCTTTGCTTAATTGCGTGTGGACTTGAGATGGAGGAGAGGGGTGGATGGAAGAATTCCAAGTCACGTTTTTACCATTCTCCACACTAGCCCACATTTAGAGACTGATTAAAATTCACTAGTGATTTAAGCAGAGACTGGTCATTTGGGGGGTTCTATAACATGAATCCCTCCCTGAATGAGAGATTTGATCAGAATGACCTCCAATGTGTTTTTCAACTATTAATTTCTTATTTCTAAAAAAAAAAAAAAAAAAGTCATTATGGAAATGGGGTGGTCATAGGCAGGGTGATTTTTCATATAAAGAAGTTCTTTCAGATTAAAAACAGCTATTAACTTTGAAAAGGGATAGAAATACATTTAATACTATACTGGGAGTTATAAAATAGCAGCTCCAATCTGTGCTCTCAAAGCTGACCAGACTGACCTTGCAAAGTAACATCTTGTATCTGTGCAGCACCAAAATATCTGGTCATCTCAGTGGGTAGATTAATCAGCTGATTATTGTGGGGATGGGCTTTTATTTTCAGAGGACCACATCAACATCCTTGATGCATGAAATGCCCAGTCAGTGTGCCGTTTTCATTAGCAAGATGAAAAAAGCTTGAATTGCACAACTATGAACCAGTTTGAAATTTGGCAAGTTAAAGTCCTATTTAACTTTTACAGTTTTTATAAAAATGAAAGATACTTGAAGTGTAATTTGAGCTAATCCTGTTAATTTAGGAGGTGCCAAGAGCTTGTGCAATTCAAGGTAAATAAGAACTATATATTGCCCTTTAAAACGGTGGGGCTTTGCTAGCAATGTTCACCTCTCATTCCCCTTGGGAGCAGGGACTGGTAAGGCCCAGTGGGAGCAGCCAGCTTCCTCATGCCGGTAGCTTGAGGACAATTACGGAGGTACAAACTGGGGGCCTGCAGACATGTTTTGATTGGCCTATATAGAGTTTTAAAAATTAACAAATAAATTGTTTGCAAACAGTTGGATTTTTCATGCAAAATTTTTGCAGTTTTCCTTAGGGAAAAAAAAAAATCAAACAAAATGGTAATAATGGGCTCCAAATCCTAGTGTAACCATTAGCTACTGAATTGGAGCAGCCACGTCTACCGTTAAGTGGCAGCGCACTCTTGTGCCTCAACTCACCCATCAGCATTCCCTGTAGCCTGGTCAGTTTCAGTCACTGACATTGTGTCTGGCCCTATAAGATATTTGAGTTTACTGATTATAGCAGAGTCTTTAGATTGTCCACCTGCCAGAATGATTCTCTCCGTCCAATGGAGCTCTACTCACAGCTCATTTTTTTCATAGTATCTGTCTTCTAACAGCCTCCCACCTCTTATCTTCCTAATTCTACATGTTGCAAAGCTCAGATGGGGTCTCCAGCTCAGTTGCTTCCTTATTTTAATATTTTATATATTTGATTCTCAGATTGTTTCCTGGGGTCATGGGTATTTTGTAGGATCCTTTGGTCGAGTTGAATCTGTCTTTGATAAGTCATAGCTCTTTTATCTTTACAGCAGCTGTCTTCATTGGCACTGGTTGATAAGTTCATAATCTCTCTCTGCATGTGTAGCTCCCTGGGTACATACTGGGTTCATTATTTGCTTCCCTGGCTAGAATAAAAAACAATTGGCTAGTTATTTCTATCTCCTCCAAGGCTTGATGTGCAGTGGATTTCTGTGAAATCCTCCCGAGTGAGTGAATTCCTCTACGCTGTATCTTTTGGGGAAGTTACTTTTTAAAGGGAAATTATCCAAGGTCTTGATGATTGGCCAGAGGAAGAAAGACCGTCCCAGCCCCCTTTCCTCGAATTTCCTTCTTAACTCAAGAGTCAGCTAGCTTTATCCCTCTTAATGACTTCTCAGTGAGAACACTACAGGACACATAACTCGTTTCTACAGGTTCTAAGGAACTTGGCAGTAGTTTCAGAGTTTTCTATATTTGTATTATATGCAATAAGACGTATATAAAATAGAAAAAAACTGGTCCTTAAAACCCAAAGTAAATATTCCAGTTATACTCCAGTAACTACTTAATGAAATCTATATGGATAAAAATTCATTTGTGTAATACCTTCAATCAAAACTTTCATTTATACAGTCAATTTGACAGACCAAACCAATCTCCATGATATAAGTATAAGAACATAACACTGTTTGCATAGTGGAGATTATATTTATATATTATGTAGTTTTTGTTTCTATTTTAATTTAGCTTTTTGTTGTCTGTAAGTTTTAAATTTGAAAAAAAACATATTCAGGATGATAGAACGATGTTATTGAATAGTCAAGTTGAGAATTATTATCAGGATTATAATGATGTCATAGACTGTCAAATAAGACTCATATCAATGAGATAAAACATTAAATAAGTACAAAGACTTTAATGAAGAAATCCCACTTTTAGAAACTTATATTAAGAACATATGTAAGCTTTGTTCATATATTTTGTCAAGGATTATTGATAGCATTTCTTTTTTGTAATGGCAAAATATTGGAAATAAATGCTTGAAAATATGGTATTAGCTAAATCAGTTAGTTACATCAATATAATTTACCCATTAAAATGATATTTTATTAAAAAATGTAGGAACATTGAAGATATTGATCAATAGAATTCTGGTTAAATATAAAATAGTCCATTTATGGAGTATTATGTAGCCAAATAAGGAGTGAGGAATCTACCCGCTGATATAGAGTGATCTTCAGAATACATGGTTAAGTAAAAGAAACAAGATTCAGAAAAGTATATTTAATATACAACTATTTATGTATATGTGCACACATGTATATATATACACTTATATACATGTATATGTACATGTAAAATAAAATAGTTAAAAAAGGGAAAACATATAAAAGCAAGATTTCTCTGACATCTTGTTAAATTGTGACTTCTGAAACTAATAAATGATTTACAATTTCAAAATTGAATTGAATAAAAAAGATACATTAGTAGAGTAACCACTACAAATTTAAAAATAAAATGAATGAAATTAACTACATATCAAGTTGATGGTCTTAACTACAGAAAGAATGAATTATTTCAAGTGGCTTTAGAAATAGTCTTTTGGCTACATACGAGGACTGTCTGGAAAACAGCCATAAATGCTGCCATTTTTCATACTATATGGCTAGATACTTTCTGGGCAGCCCTCATATATTTAGTGTTTTCTAAGGACAGAGTTGCAAACACATTTTCAAATCTATTCAGTCACCCAGTTGTTAGTAATGAAAATGTTATTATTATTTAAAAACTCTTTTACCTCTATTGTAGAATAATATAAATATGTAGTTACTGTAATGTCAGTAACCACACTTTTCAATGCCGTAGAAAGAGAAACACACTCTAAGGCAGAGGAAATCGCAACTGCCTGATTTCTTAACATTCTTGAACCTCACTTAAGCAGCTTCTCTCTCCTGTGTACACATACTTGACATGCCGAGTTGACCTGGGCTCCCACATTGGTGCGCTAGGTTTTCTTCTTGTTTTTTTCTGTGCAGAAGCTGCAGCTTTCCGTGTTCTGCAAACGCGGCTGCTTCCTGCCCGGCCTCACCTCAAGCACAACACTGCTCCTAGCTGTAGGCCCTCCCTTCTTCTGTTTGTCTCTCTAGCCTGAGAGCAAGCACTCCTCCCATGGCTGTGCCACTCTGAATCTGGAGCATATTTTTGCAGCTATTTTCAAATCAACGAATCAAGGAATAAATGAGGTATAAATGGAATTTTTAAAAAATACTACAACACTTCAGATCCAACGTTAAAATCATCAGTTAAGCCTGTTCAGGCTCTATCAATTGCCTTTCCTTTAAATAACACCAGTAAAACATCATAGAAGTATAAAATGGACAAATTACAGAATAATCCTTTTTAAGAGGGACCGAGTGTTTCAGAAATGTATCCAAATTGGAACTTGACAGCTGCTGTTTAATGTGGCAGGAGTTGAAGGGAAGGGTCATACACGGAGTTAAATATCCAGCTAGAATGGATTAATGGGAGTAAGAATATCCTTGGCTAATGAGTTAACGAGTACCTTGCCAAACACCTACCGGTATATTCAGGAATCAGTGTTATGTGCTCTTTTGAGGATAACTCCAAAAAAGTCGAAATTAATATTTCTTATTTGGGAGGATTAAGTTTACTTGGGAAGTACAAAGAGATGTGTATACAGCTTAAGGGTGTCAGCCACACATATAGAAACATACACGTTTTGGGAAGGATAGAGAAGAAATAATGAGAAATGGTTAAAACTCAGAAGAGGTATTGAAAATGGGTTGAACTGAGTCAATTTCATATCCTTTCATACTATTTTAAATTGTAATATGTGTATGTTGTATTCTTACCATAATAAGAAAACAACTTGAAACTTTTATCTGGGTCTATCCAATGCTTAACATAGAGCTAATGTTAAGATACTTAATGAATATTCGATATTGTACTCTGCATGTGAAATGATTTTCAAAATGTTAAATGGGATAATGATACATTCAAATTAAAATGGCACAAAATAAGAATAGAGTGAAACAGGAGTAGAAGACTCTGATTAAATGGAAAGAGTTGCCTTTGTTGCAGGATCATGGTGGTTTTTGTTTTGGTGAGGAGGCTATTACACATAAACAAATTTGTAAGCCCATTTTGCAAATGTTCCCCTGGGGGCTTCTGTGTGCCTGTCAGCAAGAGTTGAGTGGACCCTGCAGAGAACTCCAGAGAGGAAAGCTAAACAGCTACTCACTTTAATCTCGTGCTTTGCATTTAGATGAATATGCAAATAGGTTCAGTGAAATAAACCTGGTTACAATATCACTTTGAAACTCATTTTAAATTATTTTAAATGGGCCAAATACAGACTAGCTCATGAATTTAATCTCTCTTTTTTAAATCATGTGCTTTTGGCATCATTTTGAAGTGTTCCTGATTAGTCCCTTCTAAGGACATGCATGAGGGTTAGAATACTTCCTTCTTTATGCTTATTTTCTATGATATATACATAGCAATCTTTTATATATATTTATGCAAATTTAAATCTCATATATGATATTGAACAGCAAAAGTCATTTGTACGTGTGTATACATATATAGGCATATCTGTGTGTACATGTTTGTATCATATATTACCTATGTAGCCATTTGTGTACTTGTATGTATATACGTATGTACGTATGTATGTATGTATGTATGAATGTATGTACCTATCTATCTAATCTATTATGTCATCTTTCTCTCTCTAGCTATCTCTTTCTCATCCATTAATCATCTATCACTTTTCCTACAGGAGAATAACATTATTCAACCTTTGGATCTAACATGAGAATCTCATTTACTGATCCATACACTTACTAATTTTTTTTTTTATCTATTCTTCCATGCAGTAGCTACCAAGGGATGTATGAAAAATAAGAATAAAGAAGAATATAAAAAGTTACAACAATTCCAGGTTGGTGGCCTCCTAGCTGTTTCTGAAGTCAATCCTAGCTGCCATCCACTAAATTATAACTACTTACATCTAGGTAGTGAGTTGATTAGTGAGTTGGGATTCATATCAAAAGTCAGGATCCTTCTGAATGTTTTCCCAGTGTTAACTTGCATAATCATATGGTAAGTTATAATCCTTCTGAGTAACATCAATGAATTTTAAGGAGAGAGTAAGATGAGAGACGAAAGGAACTTGTCCTTTTTCAAAAAAAAAAAGAAAGAAAACCTTAACTAAAACTCTAGTATCTGTTTCCCCTCTATGATTGCACAGCATCTTTGAACCTTAATTTTCTAATACACAAAGTGATGATTATGATTATAAGCAAGAATATTGTAAGACATTATTGTTATCCGTGGATTGGTAGGGGGATGGCAGGTACCACCATCTCACAAAGTATGTTTCTCACAACATATTGTCACTTGGAGTGTGGTCTGTTTCAACATCATTTGGATCCTGTTAAAAAGGCAGAAATTCAGGTGCCCCTGCAAACCCGTTGTCTCAGAATCTGCATTTTAACAAAATCCTTCAGGTATTTCATATGCCTATAAAAGCTTGAGAAGCACTTGCTTAAGAAATAGGCTTTACTTAGGAAAAAGGCTTTTTTGAGGAAACTGAGCAACCAAAGTTCAGTAAGAAGAGGCTTGCTGCTGTCCAGGATATAGACAAGCTTGTGTTCCAGGAGGGACAGGAGGGGTCTGTGTCCTCCTCTACCTTCTGATAGTGCAGATATAAGAGGACCAGTTTGGTTTCGGGAATAGTGATCGGTGTTTGGACACCAGCTGCAGAGAGTTGTCTGAGAACCAGCTGCTGGTACCTGGTGGCTTTAGGAGAAGTTGATTCAGGCTATTGGAGGCTGTGGGACCCTGAGGCATTGTGCTATGTTGATTTGGACACAGCCACCTCATACTGGAGTCATCATAAGCTTCCAGAGGCTTTCTCTGGGCATTCTGTTTGTCTGTCTCCATTCACCAAATGAGATCATGTGTCTAAAAGTCCATAGGTTTTATGGGCTATACTGTACTATAGCACCTGCCACACGGTGGACTTCAATAAGCAATCACTAGTACTTTTATGTACCTTGTGATACAATCAGATTTTAGCAACCATTATTGACTTACAGTTTGTCTAGACTCAACAAGGCTATGGATTGAGCGCTGTCCTCCGCTCCTGCTCACACTTATATGTCCGAGATAGGGCCTGCGAGGAGGCGACAGAGGTTAAGTAAGATCGTAAGAGTGCGGTCCTAACTTAGTAGGGCTGGAGGCCCCTCTAAGAAGAGGAGAGACTCCAGAGCTCTTTCACTCGGTGCACGTGCACCAGGGAAAGGTCACGTGAGCACACACGGAACCAGTGGCTGTCTGCCGGCCAGGAAGAGCGCCCTCCCCAGAAACGGCCCACGCTGGCATGCTGCTCTAGGATGTCAGCCTCCCGAACTGGGAGAAAATCAACTTTCCCATCTGTGGTATTTTGTTACAGCAGCGTGAACAGACTAACACACGCCGCAGTTTTCTCGACTTCGATTACTCACGTTTAGTCACCTCTGCCTCGTCATCTTATTGCAGAACCTGGTCTTTTTCCGGTTGGCTCCTGTCCAGTACAGTCAGTGTAATTGCAATCAAAGCAGTCAGTTCTTTTTCACAACAAATGATCTTGCCCAAGTCTGTTCCTCATACGGCTACCACCCATTGTGCTCGCTGCCCCCCCACCCACCTCGCTTTTCTTTCTGTTCACTCCTTTGCCGCTTCAGGGCTTCTGTTGGGCTCTGTGCTCATTAATGACTTAGGCGATCCCTGTTGTCAAAAGGGGAAACAAAAAAGGACAGGTGTGAGGGTCACTGGAAGAGTAGAAGGCACAAAAACGGTTCTCGGTCTTCGCTGCAAATTCACTGATGTCTGGTTCACCCCCAGGGAAATTCTGAGTTAATTTGACTTGGGTGCTGTCTGAGCACTGGGGCTTTTAAAAGCTTTCCAGGATATTCTAATTAGCAGCCCAGATTGAGAACTACTGAGCTGTACACAGGACTACCCACATATAGCAAACTCAGAATGAGTCATGTCCCAGAGGGGTTTGAGGTGAGTTTTAGTGCCTAAATTCTACTCCTACCATTATTTCTCTCTAGTTTTGAATTAAGAAACTCTGACATAAGGGTAAATGGGGAGTAGAATACCACTTTTCAATGTTTTTTTGGTAAATTTATTGGGGTGACATTAATAGATATCAATTACATTGTTTCCAGGTGTACAATTCTACATTACATTGTCCATACATCGCATTATGTGCTCACCACCCAGAATCAGCTTACTTTCCATCACCATGTGTTTGATTCCCCCTCCCTACTCCCCCCCACCCATCTCTCCCACCCACCTCCCCCCTTACCCTCAGGTAACCCCTAACTATTGACTGTGTCCATGAGTCTTTGTTTCTTTGTTCCTTTCAGTTTTATATTCCACCTATAAGTGAGGGCATATGTTTCTTGATCTTTCATTCTGAAAGAATCTTATTTTGCTTAATAAGATGTTTTCAAGGTCCACCCATGTTGTCACAAATGGCTGTATTTCATCTTTTCTTATTGCTGAGTAGTATTCCATTGTATAAATGTACCACAACTTCTTTATCCAGTCATCTATCAGAGGACATTTTGGTTGATTCCACGACTTGGCCACCATGAAGAGTGCTGCGATGTTTTTTATTATAAATGTCTAAATGTCTAATATCCCAACTCAATGCATTGTTTCTCTGTTAGAAGATGCTGGAAGATCCTCTTGGCAGGTTAGGTATGGAAACCCCAGTGGGGGCTCCTCATAGTGGTAGTCCTAACTTCTACGTATGTAAACATGGCTGGTCTAAAGAGCAGAATGCCAATCCACTCACCCAAACTGTGTTATCATCAAGATTTGTACAGCTGGCATTACCAGTCCCAACAGCAGCAGATGTACAGGTCAGAGAGGAGACCTTGTCTGGGCCTGGCCAAGGCGAGCATTAGGATCTCTCTGCCTTTTAAGGTGTAGTATCCCAGCCGACCATTAAAAAAGGCTCGGTTATGGCCTCCGAGTCTACTGAGGAAGTCGTCCTGTCTTGGAGTAAAGCTGAATGAGTTTGCAAAGAGCACTGACAGTGTTGCTTTATAGCAAAGTGTGAGAGGGGTTGCACGTTCATACCCTCTTCGAGAACACCAGCAATGGTGGTTCACGGTGTCAGAAAGAAGACTAAGTATATAAATCATTTGGTTTACCTTGTACCACCCTCAAAAAATTTTCAGAAAAACGATGCCTTCAAAGGAATTACTGTTTTTTATGACAGAAAGTAGTAGAAATGAAGTACAGAAGTAGAAATGAAGTGAGGTATCTTCTAGAAAAAAGAAAGTATTTTGTGGGAGCAGATGAAGAGCTGTGCTTTGAGGTGGTGGCAACTGGGGATACTCTGTGGGTTCCTACAGGAGAGGTTTAGGGACCTCCCTTGTGGAGTGTGGCCATTAAAACGATTCCCCTTCCACCACTACTCATCACAATCCAGAGACCGACTGGCAGCTCTCAGAACCCAGCCCCAATTTCCGCAGATGAGCACTTCTTTGCTCCCACTTGGATCAGGGACCCACTGCTGACCAATCAGTTAATGCCACAGGACAGCCCTAGGATGCTGACATCATCATAGGGGCTAAAAACCCAAGACAGATCCCATCAGAGAAATAACCCAAAGAAAGAGGAACAGCTGTGAGTATATGTGCTACAAAGACCTGTTAGCCTGTTTTCTTTGTCACTAGTAACAAGGGGAGGTTTTGTTTTGTTTTACTCCCAGTATGTAAAGATTTTAGTGTAAATCGAATTATTTTCCTAAACAAATGTTTTCATCATAAGATTTCAGCCTCCTGATCTACTTCATGGTATTGATTCCTATATTACTCAGCAGTGGAGATGAAGATGAACAGTGGGGGGTAGGAAATAGAATCTCTGTGGGGAGAAGCTTTCAAGGAGACAGGTCACGAAGCTTCCCTGCAAAGGGAGGCGGAGTAAACAGGATTTCTGCACAAGGTCGGCCTCCTATCCTTCAGCGCCATCCTGAAGTGCACCTTCCTGCTGCTGAATGCTCTGGTGACAGTGATGACACAAAATCAAAATAAAAAATAAATCGGTGCCCTAAGATAAGTGTGCTCAGTAAGTAAACTACCTTTGGGTAAGCATTTTCTTTTTTTAAATTACTACTTTGAAAGATTTTACTTTTTTTAGAGCACTAAGGTTTAGTGCAGAATTGAAAGGAAGGTGCAGAGGTTCTCCGTATACTCTGTGCTCCCTCACGTGCATGCTTCCTTTCTTATGCACGTCGCCGGAAGGCTACATTTGTTACAACTGATGAACCTGCAATGGCACATCTTAGTCACCGAAAGTCCATAGTTTACCTTAAGCTTCACTCTTGGTATTGTGCATTCTATGGGTTTGGACAAATGTATTAAGACATGTATCCATCATTATAATTTCATTCAGAGTTCTTATTAAAAGGCACCTGCTGGGGAAGCCGGGATGGCTCAGTGGGTTAGGCGCTCACTTTGCAGCCCCGGGGCTGAGGATCAAATCCCAGCCCCGGCCCATGCGGACCCATATGCTGAACTGGGGAGTGCCCCCAGTTCAGTTCTCACCAGGGCAAGACCCCAGCCTAGTTCCTGCCCTGTGCAGCCCCAAGCCCACCTGTGGAATGAAACTAAGTGGAAAAACCAATGATGTGCAACTATGGAGACTGTTCTGGGCCCTCCCCCTTCTCTCTGTCTCTGACTCTGTATCTCTCTCTCTCTCTCTCTCTCTCTCTCTCTGTCAAAAACAATAAATCTTTAAAAAAAAAAAAGGCACCTGCTATATCCATGACTTAAATTAAAATTTCTCCTAAGAGAAAGAGCGTAACTTCCATGAGTTTCTAGAACCAAAATCTCCTGAAAGGAGGAAAGTTCTTGGAAAACAACAAAGGGCTACGAAGGCAAACCAAACCAATGGAGCAATTGGCCACAGTCTCCTGCACACGATTCTCTGATAGAAACAGCACCAGAGTTCATTCTAAAGGATACATTTGCAAAAGTCAAAACTTCATTTTGTTATCTTTAGAGAGAAATTCTGTTTTCTGGGCTCCTAAAAGGGTTGCCAGGAGTTGGAGCCTACTCAGTAGCACTTAAAACACATAGAAGAGGTTACTTTTTTTTATAATCACATCTCAGTTCTTTTTCTTTTTCAACTTATAATTAAATTGGTTGGGAGAGTTCTATCCAGCTACTGAAGTTGAACTCAGATGGACCATTAAGAGGGAGGTTTAGATGTTTGGTGAGGGAAGCAAATTAAGGAGGAGCATACAGTTTCCTGAGTACTGTTGCTTGATCTCATTTTGAGTGAGACTGTGTGTGTTGAGCAGAGCAGTTAGTTAATGCTGTGAGAATTAAGGGTTAAAGTAGACCCCTTTGTAATTATACAATTAGTTTCTTGTCCATAGATTATGTGGAACAGCTGAAACAATGTGGGTTGAACAATGCAAATCCACTCCAAAAAATTAAATTTTTTTTTTGGGGGGGTGTCTATGGAGTTGTTTTAGATCCATAGTCAAAGGTATCCAGTAAAGATAAATATACATGTTTTCTCTCTTCTGCTCTATTTTGTCTCTTGTGGTTCACAAAATTTAGGACACATTTAAAAAATCGATTATAAAAAGTTAAGCAGTCAAATGGGATGATTTACGATAATTCTGAACCTGAAGGGTTATGACTCAGACCTGTAATTTTGTGCAGACTTTCCTAGTCTGGGACTGTGTTTATGGACATATTTTGAAATGATAACGTGAGTAGCAGTTTTAGGATTCTGTACATAGGATCCTGAGTTTTGTGTGATTGTGTTTAAATTGGGACCACTCTAAGTCTTCCATCAGCAATCTCTTGATTACAAGATTTACTATTCACATAGGAGGCCAGTGGACAGGAGAGAAAGAACAAAGTCCTGTAGAAGACTCCCTCTGGAGACATACAGGGGTGGCCTTAGCATTGGGATCATCCATTTGTTCTTTGGCATATACTAACTGAGCATTTACTTAGGACTAGGCACTGATTATATAGCTGCAAACACACAGAAACTTCCCCTGAACGGAGTATATAATTTCATAGAGTACACACATATTAAACAAATGATCACATGCATAACTTGATGCTTAAATTGTAATTCAGTCCTGGGAAGGAAAGTTCAAGGTAGTGTGAGAGAGTAAAAGGGTCTTGGTTTTGGCTGAGAGATTTCAGGAAGATAGTCCATTGTCTCTGGGAAGCTGCAACTTTTCTGTGGCTTAAAGTGAAGCAGTTGTTTCATCTTTAGGGTTTCCTGGAGGGTGGAAGTTGGCATCAGAACCTGTGAGGACACAGCTCTTGGAAGGGCTGGGCTGACCACTGATTCCTTCTGCTCCCACTCAAGCACACTTTCCTTCTGTCATCTGTTTCAGACCCTCAGGCCAGCCCCATCCTAACCTCCACCTTTCCATCCTGTGTCCCTACCTCCCTCATCCTTTTTCCTCGCTAGCCTGTATGTGGCTTTTCTCTCTGTAGTGTTAATGTAGTGGCCAACTGGAGAGATCGGTTATCTTGTTGGGTTATAGTAGACTATTAACTGATTAGTTTATATAGAGAAGAAATATTCTATTACATAATTACTGACTGTGCTTTTAATTTCAAAGATCCTTATTCTAAAAAACGTGATAGAGGGAGAAGGGGCAGGGGCAGTGTGTAGACTGGGAAGATACACAAACACATTGTGGGGTGGGGCAGAGGACTGTCTGCTGTTATCTGTGTGCAGCAAGGTGTGTGTGCTTCTGGAGAAAGTAGTAGGTAGAGGGGAGAACAGGGTTACACCTGAGGAAGGTCAATAAAATGACAAACATCTATGCTAATCCACCCCTTTTTCACTTCACACATAATCACCCAGTTATTCAGAATTAGTTTGAGATAATGCTGTTATGTTCATTAAGATCACTTGGCTGATACTATATTGCTAACATATAGAACAATAAAAAGTAGAACATAAAAAGATACATAATCCCATCATCCCTAAATAGTCACTCATAATTTTAGCTAAGTTTTCCACGGAGAAGTTAAATAACTTGTAGAGAAACTTTCTGGGAAGGAATTCCATCTTCAATTGGACTGATGTTAAAATGGCATATTTTTTTCCATCATTTTACTTTTAATGTGCTTTATTTATAGCCTTATATTTAAAGTGAGTTTCTTATAGGTGGCTTTCCCCCCCTTATTTGATTCTTTTAACTATTGTAATTTTTGTATTTTTTAAGTACAGGAGCTGACATCTCTTACTAACTATCCAGTTGATTTGAGATGTCTTAAGTAAATTATTGCAATTTCATTGAAGATTTTTTTACTTGTGAGTTCAAAGGGGAAGCTAGATAAATGTGAGAGAATATTTATAAAGTGGAGAAATATGAAAGAACCTTTAAAAATGAAATATATTTGAATTTACCTATCATTCAGATATGTATTTTCCTAATACTGGTTTAAGCATTCAAGGGACTAAACATATTTTAATTTTACTAATAGTAGAAAATAACACTTTACATTTTACAAAGCACCTGTATTACTTCATTTAATTAATATACAACACAGCATGGAAGGTGACACATGTAATTGATGGAAACACTGGGACTTTCAGAGATCAATTCCCAAATTTACAAAGCTACACATTGGCCAACCTAGGACTTACTTAGACTCGGGACTGTTTAATTCCAAGTTTTGTTCTTTACGCTCTATCACAGATAGGAAACATTGCCGTGAAAGACACAAGTCACGTGAAATAGTGTACTGTCACACACACACACACAAATGATCCCGAGTAGCTGTGGAGTTGATGCTCCCGTCAGTAAAAGAAACTTGCAATTAGATATTTCTCCACTAGAGGGCACACTTCTGAACTCACCGTTCTGGATTAGAGCAGAGATCATAGAAAACATCTTCAAACGCTTTGTGCTCCCTTTCATCAGCTTTATAGCAACTGGTTGAAACTCTAAAGCCCTGGGCATCAAGTGCAATGAAAAACACTTAATTTCAAGGGGGAAAAAATGAAAG
The DNA here is from genome assembly GCA_004027555.1 of Craseonycteris thonglongyai. Classification (NCBI taxonomy): domain Eukaryota; kingdom Metazoa; phylum Chordata; class Mammalia; order Chiroptera; family Craseonycteridae; genus Craseonycteris; species Craseonycteris thonglongyai. The sequence continues at coordinate 1,186 of PVKE010014614.1, read as the reverse complement.
TTCTACTTTTCCCTGCTTGACAATGCTTTCCCTATGATGTATGTTGTAAATCATGGCACCTGTTAGAATGAGCTGTTTCACTATTAAGCAAAGCCTTTTCTTGTCTCTGATGTTTGTTGGGTTGGCAAGAAGAATGAAAATATCAGATCTATTTTTAAACGACTTTTTTTGGGTTGACATAACAGATTCCAGGTAATATACCTTGGATGAGTGGATGGTTTTGATTTGCTAGAGGTGATGAAAATTAAAGTATGAAACATTATTTTATAGAAATTTCTTAAGCCACAAAAGATCAAACCTGAAAAGGACTCGAGGGTCCAAATTTCTCACTTTTTAGACAATAAACTACGTCTCAGAATGGAAAACGACTTGCCCTTAGTTACCCAGCTCGTCTGAACCAGACATTGTCTCAGAACTGCGGTCTTATGCTTGCGTGGTCCCATCCTATCCACCAGCCCGTGTATAAATATTTTAGTGACACTGGTCACAGAACCCTTTGATGGCCCGTTAAACACAGCCTGATCAGAAATTCTTGATATTGTAACTTCATCAGTTTCCACCAGGAAATACTATTGTTGTACCAGTTGGTCTAGAGCTGGATAAGACAAGGGGGGCTTCTGCATGCCTGTGCCCATTAGTTCTCATTGCAGAGAACTCCTAAGAACATCCCAGAGGGGCATGCATCCGCATTCTGAGATCTCCAGAAATCAAAAGCTCACAGTTATGGGATGATCTAATCCTACTGGTTAAGAAATCCCACCTTGCTTTAGTGGAGGAAGATAGGATAGTTTGGGGAATGGGGTTGGAGGAAGGAGGAATCATTTAAGATTGCTGCTCGTTTTTTCATCTCTTGGTAAAGAAATAAATACAGGAGGCTCTGACATGAGATGTCAGAACAGGCATTACATAGTGCAGTAGAACCTCATTAGACTTGCAGTCACACATATTGTAAGAAATGACTCCATGATATAAGTGGCTTCTCAAGCTTAAGAGTCACCTGGACACCTTTCCTTCTTCAAGTGTCTCTATTTCTCCCTAAGTTAAGGTGACCAGATTTTAACATTGGTAAAGCGGGACACCATTGACCCGGGGGGAGGGGGTTCTTGATTAAAAATTGGGTCTATTTCCCGCCGTTCCCTAGCTTGTCGTGCATTCTTTCCAAAAATCGGGACTTTTTTAAAATGCC